>QANZ01016493.1:195189-224788 GCA_003254925.1 Chamaecrista fasciculata
TTTTGGGACATTTTACAATTTTATTTTGAGGATTTGGGACTAAAATGAATGAAGATGATGAAAAAGAGGGGAAATTGAGAATAATGAGATAAAAATATAACTCAGGGACCTATTTGAATTTTGAATGAAATATTTTTTTTTTATTATTAATGCTGATGTGGCACGCACAGTTGGCTTTTTTTTTTAGTTTTCCAACTGCTGACGTGGCACTTAACGTGCAATGTCAGCAGTTAACGGCTTCAGGGACCAATTTGACTAACGTTAGTAAAATTCGGGGACCTATTTGTCAATTTCCATAAATCAGGGACCAATCTGTCAGCGACCCAATAATTTAGGGACCAGTTTGGGAGTTTACTCGTTAGATTGTATTCTGAAATGTGACTTGTTTTATTTTTAGCCGTTAGGTGATGATGTGTATGTGTGTGTTTACATATATATACGGAGCTTGATTCATGGGTAGACTAGGAGAACAGTTAAAATAGATTTCTCTCAAGTTTACGCTTGCTACTTTTGCTTGTTTTCTGAAATGATTGTTGGCACTGCTTGTGAAAATGGTGCAACTTATGGGTGCATTGAAATTGGATCAAGATATATGAGTAACCGTTGGAATAGTACTTGCAGTTTGCTTGTTTGGTCATTTTAATCATCTGTAGTTCTTAGTTCTCACCATGTCTCCGAAAGAAAAAATAAATAAAGTTTAGTTAACGTCTAATGCAAAACATTTCTCTGTTTTTAGTCACTGTCTCTTGATTTTGTTTTTGTAAAAAAAAAATTCTTGATTTGAAAAGTGACAAAACACTGTTCGAATTTTCAATTGTTTACAAACAACTTTTTGCTAAAAAAATTATTTTTTTGATGATTTACTAATAACTTTCGATGACACAACACGTAAATGAGTTTAAAGAAATAGTTGGAATATGTGTAGGGGCTCGACTCACCCACCTCAACTACTAAATAAAGGAAAAGAAATAGAAAAAATCACGCACAAGAAATTTAACGTGATTCGGTGCCTTAAGATCTACTTCACGGTCTCAAACCTTTGGGACAACTTCACTAAAATTACAAACTCTCATCAATACAATTTTTTGACCAGAAAAACTATAAACCCTCTCTCACAACTATAATTTTTAAATGGAAAAATAATAAACCATCTCCCAAACATAATTTTTGACCCTCCCCATAAGGTGAAAACCCCTTTCCCATTTATGGACTTCACCACTCTCTCACAAAACTACATTTTTTGTGACACTCACACACCATCTCCTTAATCTTGTAATTTAATGCATATCCGTCACCTTCATCAATTTCCAATCAATTTAATTTCACAATAAAAAATTAATTAGCAAATCAATGTAACATATCAACCTTCCTAAATACTCTGATTTTGAATGATAAAAAGCCCAACAATAATGCTTATTAGCCGAAGGTTGGCCTTAGTAGATGGTGCAAAGGAGCATTCATATTTCATAGTCAATTGAGTGAAACAATATTTGCATTTGCATTGCCGAGTGATCTCAGGTTGTTGTTTTGTTTTGTTTTGGGTATACAATGAAGATCCGAGAGATTTAATTATGTATTAATATAAGATGAGAATAAAAGAGATTAGTATATTGTTGGAACTAGAAATTATATCCGATAACAAAGAAAGAGAAGCTCCAAGCCTCCAACAGAAACTTCTTATCTCTAGTATTCCTTCTTGAATGGAGTTTGCACTGACTGTAAAATCAATCTGCCGTTCCAAAATTATTCTCTCTGGTTTTAAAATGATAAAGGTTACTTTAGGAAGATTAATTGCAAATTATCTAAGAAATCAACGATTTCTAAATGGGATTCTTCTCCCAAAACGCTACGTCTTGAATTTGCTGGTGGAGAAAGGACAAATCAATTTTCAAAAGCATATTTAGAAAATGAATGAATATATTGAAAACATATTTTGAAGTTTTGGATTAAACTTCAAAATATGCTTTTGATTTAAGTCTTGAATTCTGCTTCTTCTCGACTTTAATCAAAAGCATATTTTGAAGTTTAATCCAAAACATTATCCAGCAATTTGAGCGACGATATGATGGCGGTAGAATATTCAAAGTGCTCATTGGCTCTTAATTTGTTAATAATAGAAGCTAAAAAATATTTGTAGTGTACTAGGATCCAATAAAGCAAGACGCAGAAAGTGTTAGGAATGCGGCTAATATTTTCGTCTCTTCCAAAACAAACAAAAACTTGCATATTCCATATATGTCATCTCCCATCACTAATTAGAGTATTAAACGATGACATCAACGTACGAGTCAATCATCTCCAACACCAACAGGATTTGACTATGTTAATCTATATAGTAATTTTTTTCTCTTTGTTTTCTTTAATATTTTTAACCAAATTCGGAATTGGAACATCAAATTGACCCGTGCAAGTTTTGCTTACCATTACAAATTTACCATGTTGTTTGCTGCTAGACCCATGTCAAAAAGATCTAATTTCAGTGAAATTTATTCTTAACAATATTTTTTAAAAAAATTGATTTTACTCAATAATTTCTACATTGCCGCCCAAGTACTCAAGAAATTAAAAAATCGTGCTGGTCTTAATTTGGCGTAGTCTCTATCATATATATGGTATTGGAATATATATGCGCATTTTTGTGTAAGCAATATTATAAATTGTAATTGTTTAATTAGTTGAAAGTAACTCCCCTTGAGACAGGGATAAACGTAGCTTTTCTGTTAAAGCAAAACCCCCCAATTCACGTGCCTCACGTAATATGATATTTAAGTTAAAGACACACACACATAAATACAGCACAGTAATCATATTCAGTTTCAAAACAGAACAAAAAAATGTTTGATTTTTTTACAGGCCTCTTAGCATATATATATACAGGAACTAGTTGAGAGGATTAATATTGTGAGTAAATTAAGAATTAGTGAGAAGAAGTTGCAATATGTTGAATGAAATGGTGGGAATCATGGGAAGAAGAAGGTGGTGTTTAGTAATAATGATGATAATAGTGATGGGTGTTTGGGTTGAAGGATACCCAAAAGAGGATTTAGTGACGAGACTTCCAGGACAACCCAATGTTGGGTTTAAGCAATATGCAGGGTATGTTGATATTGATGTCACCACTGGAAAAAGCTTCTTTTATTATTTTGTGGAAGCTGAAAACGACCCTCAAAATAAGCCACTCACACTCTGGCTCAATGGAGGTTGGTAATCAATAATCAATATATATATATATATATTGTCTGCTTGAATTTTGTGGTCAAAATTATATTATAAATGTTGTTTAATTTTCAGGACCAGGATGTTCCTCCATTGGAGGAGGTGCCTTTACAGAATTTGGTCCCTTTTATCCCACAGGCAATGCTCGTGGCCTAAGAAGAAACTCAAAGTCTTGGAACAAAGGTATATATATATATATTTGTCTATTTATTATATAATGCCCTTGTACTTTGTTGCAAAAATAATTACTTTTTTTATAATTGACCATTAATTGTGTGCTTCGTTTTCATGTATATATATGTAAATATAGTATCGAATCTGCTGTTTGTGGAGTCACCTGCTGGAGTGGGATGGTCATACTCGAATACAACTTCGGATTATACTTGTGGGGATGGCTCTACAGGTAAAATTAAACCAGAATGCCTTGTTTTTCATTACTTTTGTCATGTTGTGCAAATTAATTCTAAGCATAAAAAAAAATGTGTGAAATGCTTTTTGGCTAAGTCTTGGATTTTTGTTTGGCAGCATATGATAATTATGTGTTCCTTCTGAAATGGTTCGACAAGTTCCCAACATACAGATCAAGGGACCTGTTTCTCACCGGAGAAAGCTATGCAGGTTCAATTTTGTTCTGTTTTCTTTGTGTCATTTTATATGGTCTGATCACTTGCTGCTAGCTCCATCTTATTTCCACACAATAATTATCATTTTTTTGGGACACAAACTCAAAAATTATTTCTTTTAAGAACTAATTTTTCTGTACATAGACGTTTTGATTACACAAAAGTTGCTTCTTGTTATTTTTTCCCCTTATTTTCACAACAAAAAATTGTATGTGACATTTGTAGTAACTAGTAACTATATTCAGTATATATTGTCTTTCATATGTCTTGTTCTTTTTGCGTAACTCGATTGTTTGTTGCCTTTCGCGTGACTTGTTTATCCTGTACTTTTCATGTGACTCAAGCGTTTATCGTCTTTCACGTGACTTAAGTCAGTTAAATTTTTATTGATCCATGTAAAATTTCAATGAGTTCTCAAAATAAATGTGATACTCCAACGTTAATAAGTCAATTAATAACGTCTAGTCAAACACTCTTTTCAAAAAAAATTCTTTAAATAGGTGTGATTATTATTAAATTAAAAATATAAATATATTTAATAATTAGATGTATAATAGCTATAGTTTTATTATGATGTATTAGAGCTATAGTTTTAAAACTAAATACTTATTTTAACTTACTTTGAAGAATTAGTACAGCCAATCTGTATCCATAATTAATCATGTTGTATCCCTATCTGTATATATATGCAGGACACTACATACCTCAGTTGGCAAGTGCACTGTTGGACCATAATGACCTTCCAACTAATTTCAAATTCAACATCAAAGGAGTTGCTGTAAGTGTATAATGTATATACATATATTACATTTCTTGTGGCTTTTGCTTATAAGTTTCAGATCTTATTATTAATATGTCTTTCATTTGATGCGATGATGGCTTTGTTTGGTTAATTAGATTGGAAACCCACTTCTGAAACTTGACCACGACATTCCAGCAGTGTATGAATTCTTTTGGTCCCATGGGATGATTTCTGATGAAATAGGCCTTGCTGTTATGAATGACTGTGATTTCGAGGACTATGTTCTTCCAAGTCCTCATAATGTATCAATTTCATGCAACAATGCCATTAATGAAGCAAATCACATTGTAGGCAGTTATATAAATTATTATGATGTGATTCTCGATGTTTGCTATCCCTCCATTGTTGAGCAAGAACTCAGACTCAAGAAAATGGTATGTATAACATACATAACACATATATATAATGCATTCATTTCTCTCTGCTAGTGGTCTAATAATTTGCTTTTAATTAAAACACACGAATTCATGCAGGCTACTAAAATTAGCATAGGCGTGGATGTTTGTATGGATGCCGAAAGAGACTTTTATTTCAATCTCCCAGAGGTTCAGAAGGCTCTCCATGCAAACCGTACCAATCTACATTACCCATGGTCTGTTTGTAATCCAGGGTAAGTTAGCTACTCAACATTTTTTTCCTTGCCTATATGGTTTTCGAAATTTTACTTTGATTAATTCGGATTCAGTCCATGTCCCACACTTGATTTTAATGGAAAAATCTCTCAATAAGAATAGCATATTCACTATAATAAGTTTCTTATCACTTGAACTAACTTCTTGTTGATACTCAACGTTTTTAATTTCAAAGTATATATAAGATATTTGAAATTGCAAATAAATCTTGTCACTGGTGTATTATATAATATGTATATAAGTCATTCAATTCATTGTCCTATGCAGATTTTTAAATTATAGTGGCTCTGATGGTAGCATCGACATGCTCCCACTTCTCCAAAAGATACTTCAGTATAAGATCCCTCTTTGGATTTTCAGGTAATTAATTAATTATTAGCTTCCTTCAAATAAATGCAAGACATACCCATGTATATATATCTATGGCTACATATAAATTTAAAACTTTTCATGACAGTGGAGACCAAGATTCGGTAGTGCCACTATTGGGTTCAAGAACACTGGTTAGAGAGCTTGCTCATGACATGAAATTGAAAATTACAGTACCATATGGAGCTTGGTTCTACAAAGGCCAGGTCCGTATTACTTAATTTAATCACTTAATTTTGTGGTTTTAATTGATGATGGCATGTATTTATATAATAATTAATAAATATATATATATATAGGTGGGAGGATGGGCAACGGAATATGGAAATTTATTAACATATGCGACGGTAAGAGGCGCCGCTCATATGGTACCATATGCACAGCCAGCCAGAGCACTTGAGCTATTCACTAGTTTTGTGCGTGGACAGAGGTTGCCTAATACAACACATCCTCCGATTTATTGATCACTGATTCAAGAATATTATCACAAATAGCATATTTGCTCCTTTAATTTCTGCTCTGTACTTTCTTTCCAGCTTAATTAATTGTTATTGAAGCTATTATGCGTAAACAGAGAACGAAAGAAAGAATTTCTTCTTTAATTAATCAAAGAGATTAGTTTAAATACTCCGATACTCTTTGTGATCCAGATGCTTTATGTTACTCCAAATACCCAAACTATTAAACAACCACATTATTGTTTTGTGTGTGTCTCACACACATAGGACCTCTTCGAAAGTCAAAAAGGCAAAAACATTGGCAAAAAGTAAAATTGACCAAAATGTAAGACTTTTGAGATGAAATTGATAGTAAATAAATTTTGGGAATGAAATCAAAATTTGAAATTTAATTTAAGGACCAAAAATATACTTTTACCTAGTAATAATTATATTAAAGAAGAAACCATTAACATCTTGAATTGATATCTATTTGAAAAAAAATATATATCGAAATACTATATATTTAATTAATAGCAAAAGACCTGTTGGTACCCCTATCGTTTGGAGTCAGTTTTAGTTATGCCCTCAACGTTTGTTTTGTGCCAGTTATGCCCCTAACGTTTCACATTGTTGTCAATTATGCTCTAACCTCAATTTTTTTGGGGCAAAAGTCCTATTTTGGTCCCTCAAGTTTGCTCAAAGTTCCGTTTTGATCCCTCAAGTCTCCGGTGAACTTCTTAGCGAGATACATGGTGGCCTCGACTACTACGAAAACTCTTAATCCAAGGTTTTTTGACCTTCTCAGTTCAATGGTTGCCTGCATTTTGCGAACAAATGACCGAAAATATGATTTTCGGCAACTATGTAATTTTTCGGCAGCTTGCCTGTTATTTTTCCACAAAATGGAGGCAATCATTGAACTCAGGAGGTCAAAAAATCTTTGGATTAGGAGTTTTCATAGTCGTCGGAGTCGCCATGTGTCTCGCCGAAAAGTTCGTCGGAGACTTGAGGGACCAAAACAGAACTTTGAGCAAATTTGAGGAACCAAAATAAGACTTTGGCCCAAAAAAAATTGAGGCTAGGGTATAATTGACAACAATGTGAAATGTTGGGGGCATAACTAACACAAAACAAACGTTGTGGGCATAACTGAATTAGTGCCACTCTAATTTGTTTACTGATTTTCTATTTACAACGTAAAAATGAGATATTCTGGCAGACCTTCCCAACATGTTGTATGATTATAAAGAAAGGCGTTTTTACTTTGAGTGAACATATTTTCTTAATCTCTAAATATGAGAATGAGCCAATCATGTGACAAGAGACTTGACCGGCAGTTTAATTGTTAATTTCCAAAACGTAAAAGTTAACAAAAAGGTCTTGGTTTACAAGATCTAAAATTTTAAGAATTCTCACTCATTTCTTATGAGATCGTTACACACTTGGCAATAATCTTCAAGGCAAAAAACAGCAGTCTTGTTAAGATACTGAAAAACTTGGATTGTGAGAAAATTAAAGAATTAGTGAGAGAGAGAAGAAGTTGCAATATGATGAATGAAATGGTGAGAATTATGGGAAGGTGGTGTTTGGTGACAATGATGATGATGGGTGTTTGGATTGAAGGATATCCAATGGAGGATTTGGTAACGAAATTGCCAGGACAACCTAAGGTTGGATTTAAGCAATATGCAGGATATGTTGATATTAATGTCACCACTGGAAAGAGCTTCTTTTATTATTTTGTGGAAGCTGAAAACGACCCTCACAATAAGCCACTCACACTTTGGCTCAATGGAGGTTGGTCAATCAATATATATATAGTCTACTTGAATTTTGTGGTCAAAATTAGATTATAAATGTTGTTTAATTTTCAGGGCCAGGATGTTCATCCATTGGAGGAGGTGCCTTTACAGAATTTGGTCCCTTTTATCCCACAGGGGATGCCCGTGGCCTTCGAAGAAACTCAAAGTCTTGGAACAGAGGTATGTCTATTTATATAATGCCACTTTAATTTGTTGCAAAAACAATTACATTTTTTATAATTGACCATTAATTGTGTGCTTCATTTTTATATAAATATATAGTATCGAATCTGCTGTTTGTGGAGTCTCCTGCTGGAGTGGGATGGTCATACTCGAATATAACTTCGGATTATACTTGTGGGGATGAGTCTACAGGTAAACCCAGAATATAATGCCTTATTTCCATTACTTAATGGTCATGCTGTTAAATTAACACTGAGCATTAAAAAAAAGTCAAATCTGTGAAATGCTTTTTCTATACTTATTAAAGCCTTGATTTTTTTTTGGGCAGCCTATGATAATTATGTGTTCCTGCTCAAATGGTTCGATAAGTTCCCAACATACAGATCAAGGGACCTGTTCTTCACTGGAGAAAGCTATGCAGGTTCAATTTTGTTCTGTTTTCTTTGTTTCATTTTATATGGTCTGATCTCTTGCTGCTTCATCTTATTTTGACACACTAATTATCATTTTTTTGGGGAAACAGATTTACAAATTATTTTTTTAGGTACTAATTTATCTGTACACACATACCAGTTTTGATTACACAAAATTTGCTTCTTATTGTTTTTTTCATTTTCTTACTTTCACAGCAAAAATTTGTGTATAACCTCTGCTGTAATTATATTGTCTTCCATTAATTTCGCGTGACTCGTCTATGTACGCCTTGTTTTTCTCACATGACTTGATTGTCTATTGTCTTTCGCGTAACTCGACCGTTTTGTTCTTTTCATGTGACTTGATCGTTGAGTGTCTTTCGCGTGACTTGAGTCAATTAAATTTTTATTGATTCACATGAAATTTTAGAAAATTCTCACGATAAATGTGATATTTGTTTATCAGTTAATCAATAACGTTCGGTCAAACAAACATTTTTAATTTCTTTTCTAAAATAAACTCCTTAATTAAATATGCATGATTATTATTATTATTTACTTAAAAATATAAATATATTTAGTAATTAGATGTATTGTTTTTTCCTACTATAGTTTTAAAGTTAAATACTTATATTCTTATGTACTCTGATGAATTAATACAGCCAAAACTATGGTCATGAAAAGAAATAATAATGTTGTATCCATTTATATATAAACAGGACACTACATACCTCAGTTGGCTAGTGCACTATTGGATCATAACGCTCTTCCACTCAATAAGTTCAAATTCAACATCAAAGGAGTTGCTGTAAGTATATACATACGTAGTAACAAATATCTAATTATATTAATTTCTTGTGGCTTTTGCTTATATGTTTCAGATCTTATTGTTATTAATATCTCTTTCATTTCATGCGATGATATCGGCTCTGTTTGGTTAATTAGATTGGAAACCCACTTCTGAAACTTGACCGTGACGTTCCAGCAGTGTATGAATTCTTCTGGTCCCATGGGATGATTTCTGATGAAATAGGCCTTACTGTTATGAATGACTGTGATTTCGAGGACTATGTTCTTCCATTTCCTCACAATGTATCCAATTCATGCAACCGTGCCATTAATGAAGCAAATGAAATTGTAGGCAGTTATATAAACTATTATGATGTCATTCTCGATGTTTGCTATCCCTCCATCGTTGAGCAAGAACTCAGACTCAAGAAAATGGTATATATCTATAACATACATACCCATATAGTTCATTCATTCCTCTTTGCTATATATTAATATAGAGTAAATTATACAAAAAGTCTTTGTGGTTTAAAAAGTTATAATTTAAGGAATGGGGTTTGGTCCGTTAGCAGAAAAGTGCCCTCCATCCAAAATTTAATGGAAATTTGAGTTAAAATATCATTTTAAGACTCTAACTATTAATTTTCTATGCATTTGACTCTTTATTTCAATAACGAAGTGATTTTGAAGCAAAAACAAAAAAAATTCAAGGACTTTGACTCTGGCTATTGAAAAAATGATTAAATATAATTACAAAAAATCTCTCGAATTCTTTCAAATCAAAAAATTATTCAATAGCTGGAGTCAAAGTCTTCGAAAATTTTCTATTTTTGCATCAAAGCCCCTCCCTTATAGGAACAAGGAGTCAAATACATAGAAAATATTTAAGGTCTTAAAATGGTATTTTAGTCCAAAATTTCCTTTAAATTTTAGACTGCGGGCTCTTTTTTGCTAACGAAGCAAACCTCAGTCCCTAAATTGTAACTTTTCAAATTACAGGGACCCGATCTCAAAATACTCCAAATCATAGGGACCTTATGTGTAATTTATCCTAATATAATATATAGCTGTCTAATACTTGCTTTTATTCAGTTCAAAAAAAAATACTTGCTTTTATTTAACTAAACACACGCATGCATAATGCAGGCTACTAGAATTAGCATAGGCGTTGATGTTTGTATGACAAATGAAAGAGATTTTTATTTCAATCTCCCAGAGGTTCAGAAGGCTCTCCATGCGAACCTTACCAATCTACCTTACCCATGGTCTGTTTGTAATCCTGGGTATGTATGTAGCTTAGCATTTTCACCATATATCACATATCTGAATTTTCAAATTAATTTTGTCAATGATGTGTTATTTTGTGTTGTACAGATTTTTAAATTATAACGGCCTTGATAGTAGTATTGACATGCTCCCACTTCTCCAAAAGATACTTCAGAATAAAATTCCTCTTTGGATTTTCAGGTAATTAATAATTAATTAGCTTCCTTCAAATAAATACAAGACATACCCATGTATATATATTTCTCTAGCTACACATAAATTTAAAACTTTTCGTGACAGTGGAGACCAAGATTCGGTAGTGCCACTATTGGGTTCGAGAACACTGGTTAGAGAGCTTGCTCATGACATGAAATTGAAAATTACAGTACCATATGGAGCTTGGTTCTACAAAGGCCAGGTACGTATTAATTACTTAATTAGTTTGTGAGTTTAATTTAATCGGTGATCATCATGGCATGTATAATAAAAATTAAAATATATATATATAGGTGGGAGGATGGGCAACGGAATATGGGAATTTGTTAACATTTGCGACGGTAAGAGGCGCGGGTCATATGGTACCATATGCACAGCCAGCAAGAGCACTTAAGCTATTCACTAGTTTTGTGGGTGGACAAAGGTTGCCTAATACAATAAATCCTCCTATTTATTGATCACTGATTCAAGAATATCACAAATAGCATATTTTTGCTCCTTTCTGCTCTGTACTTTTCCATCTTAATTAATTGTTATTGAAGCTGTTATGAGTAAACAGAGAAAGAAAGACATAATTTCTTCTTTGTATGCTATTCTAAGGACATTTGTTAAAGGGATAAGTTTTAATATTTTGATACTCTTTTATGGTACAGTCAGCAGATGCTTTATGTTACTGCAAATACTCTTTTTTTTTTTCCTTTCGTGGTGATTACCTGAGTATTTAACTCAAACTATTAAACAACTACATCCTTGTTGTGTGTGTGTGTCCCACACACATGTGGCCTCTTTGAAAGTCAAAATTATATTCAGACATTTTTGGTTCATGTGAGCGTCATTTACTGGTATGTATGACAAATTTTTAAGCTGGAGATCAAACTAAAAACAAGTTTTTATCAATGACTAAACTATCAATTTAGTTATTGAATTTTTTTAGTGAACTAACAATTTGGTCCCTGAAAAATCACTGAGCTGAGTTATAGATTGAAATGTACAATTTAGTTCTTAAAAGATCAAAACAGTATACTTTTTAAACTCTGCAAGATTAAAACGGTATACTATTTAGTCTATAAAAAGGACCAATTAGTATACTATTTTGATCTTCAAGGAATAAATTATACATTTCAATCTTTCAAGGACCGAGTTGTAAGCTCGGTAATATTTCATGGACCATATTGTTAGTTTACTCAATTTTTTAAATGATTAATTTAATCCCTAAAAATTCATAAATCGTTACCATTTAATCCTTTTGAGGACTGAATTCTATATAGATAAAGTGCTCAACAAGGAACTAATTAATTTGAAACGAGTTATAAATTTTGAGGGATTAAATTAAATATTTCACAGAAAAGGACTAAAATGACAATATCCATATAATTCACGGAGTAAAATGTTAATTTACTCTTTTGTTGATTACCAGACAAAATTTGTGTGGCGGGTTCACAATTTTTATTTTGTAATGGATGCATGCAAATAAAAGCCAAAGTCGATCATTTCTAGCTCTACTAATTTTATTTCCTTGGGTCATATCATATCAAATACATTTAGAGATATTACCCCAAATAAAAATCAATACTAGAGAGAAATGCAAAAGGGATTACAGAGAACAGAACCGTGTATGTAAATGGAAGTATACTATGTAGGTCCATATTATGGATTTAGTAAAAATTATATTAAAGAAACCACTAACATATCGATATCTATTTTAAAAAAAGTTAGATACTAAAATACTATCTACTCAATTAATTATGATCCTTTTTATGTAAAACAAAAGTATATAAAAGACATACATACAGATTTTCGACAAAATATTATATATAATTAAATTCTATATGGTAACGTTTGGTTCATGAAGGCATCAAGTTCTTTATATGGGTAGCATAGATTACACGTTTTTAGTATCCGAATGCTTTATGTCTATATTTAATAAATAAATGTGATTCTTGTCAAATTGTGAAGGAATCAGTGCACTCTAATTTGTTTACTGCATTTCTATTTACAAAGTAAAAATGAGATATTCTGGCAGACCTGGGTGGGTTATATGACAATTGACGAAAGGCGTTTTTATTTTGAGTGAACTTTTTTTTTTCTAAATTTGTGCTAAAATTCATGAATATAAATATATATTTTTTATTTTTTATAAACATTAATTATTTATTTAATAAAATATTAGACTAAATCATTTATGTTTGTAAAAACTCATAGACCAAAAATATATTTCTAATATATATGTGTTAAATCATAATTTTTGAATAATTTTTGAAGAATTAAAAACTAGATTTTCTCTTTTATTTTTTTATAAATTTATTGTTGTTAGCAATTGCTTAATTAAGATTGAAAGAATCTAGGTAGCATGGACACAGTGACATGGACACGACACAAACACTCACATATCGACACGTCAAATGCTTAAAGTTACATGACACAACACGGCGTATATTTATATATATAAATAATTAAAATTCTATAAATTTTGACGAAAATTTTAAAATTTATAGTACCTATTTAAAATATATGTCATATATGTTATTATTTTATATGATTTATCATATTAATGTTATAAAAATTAATTTTATATTTTGAAACTCATTATTATGAATATGAATAGTATGAATGTGTATGAGTGTCAAATAGTAATATAAACATGCCTGAAAATGAAGTGTCATGGTTGATAGGAAAGAACGAATACTCTTAAATCATCCCCATATACATCGGGCCGCAACTTTCTACCCTTTGTTTGCTGATAGTATTAAACTATCAATCATTTTATCTTCCTTGTTATATAATGATTTTTCTTTGTGGACTGTGAGTTTCCTATGTGCGACAATGAGCCAATCATGTGATAAGAGATTTGACCCGCATTTTAATTGTTAATTTTCTAAACGTAAAAGTTAAACAGAAAGGTCTTGTTTTTTATACAAGATCTAAAATTTAAAGAATTCTTACCCATTTTTTAAGGTTTGAACAATTTTTTATATATATAATAATGAGTCAACCCTTAATCCTCATGATCCACTGAGATGATTTATGCATTTCATGATCCTCTAATAGTCTAATTAAATATATTTGCAAGCATAAAGTGCACTCTTGTTAGATTCTCAAGAACTTGGATTCTGTTCCTCCCACAACAACAGCACCGACAGATTTTAATGCAAGAACCAATTTTCTCTGGCTCTCGTTTTTTCTAACTTTTATTTATTTTTTTATTTTTACTTTTTTACCCCTTTCTTTGTTATTCATTTAATTAGCTCACTTTTTCAGTTAAGAAATCATGTTCTTAACCAACAATGAGTTCCCATTTGACCAAATTCACCTTCTAACGCTAATGTTTTCATGTTGCTCAACTCAACTAACTCGTCTCTCCACATCCAACCACCATCATCCTTCGTTTTCACTTCTCGAAATTTCCATTCCAAGAAACTCCAAGATTTCAACTTTCTTCCACCCCCATTCTTTTTTTTTTCTTTCTGATTTATATTCTGAAATAGTGTTCTGTTTTCTTGCCCAAACTAGCCTGGTTATGTTTTGATTAACTAGCTTTTTACTTTCTGGGTCTTGTTTCTTTCTGTTCATTTCTACTTTCACAATGGACATATGGGAAACTTGGTGGATTCTGCAAATGATGCAGATGCTGGGTTTGTTTAGTTTTTGGGTGTCATTCGCTAAATTCAGGACTTTATGCTCAAAAGCTGTTCGATCTATTGACGGAATCATCAAGGGTCATCATCACTCCTCATTCTTGGTCTCTCCGTCTTTCAATGGGCTTGTAGTAACTGGATCTTTTATACTCATATCTTTCCTTTTGGTCCTTTTCTTGACATACCCTTTTCTCTTTCCCTCTTCTAACTCATCCATTCAGAGTCTTGAGATTCCTAACATTTCTGAGTCACCAGTTCAGAGTAATGATGAGACTGTCAAACCCAATAATGTGTCAATTTCTACTTGCAACGTGTTTGAAGGAAGTTGGATCCGAGATGAGAGCTACCCTCTATATGATGCATCACAGTGTCCTTTTGCAGAACGTGGATTTAATTGCCTCGCTAATGGTCGCAAAGACAGAGGTTACACAAAATGGAGGTGGAAACCCAAGAATTGTGAAATCCCAAGGTTTGATGCTCGTAGGTTGTTAGAGCAGCTTCGTGGAAAAAGGGTGGTTTTTGTTGGGGATTCATTGAGTAGAACACAATGGGAGTCTTTGATATGTTTGCTCATGACAGGAGTGGAGGATAAGAAGAGTGTGTATGAAATCAACGGCAACAAGATCAGTAAACAGATTAGGTTCTTAGGTGTGAGATTTAGTTCTTATAATGTTAGAATCGACTTTTATCGATCAGTTTTTCTGGTTAAGCCTGGTCCTGTGCCGAGACATGCACCAAAAAGAGTGAAGACAAGCCTCAGATTGGACAAGATGGATGATATTAGCCATGAGTGGGTTGATTCCGATGTTCTTATATTCAATTCTGGTCACTGGTGGACACGGACTAAGCTTTTTGACATGTGAGTATGAGCTTCATTTTCCAAATATATATATGTATGGATATGATTGACTTTGTCTTATCATGCCTTGACTTTTGATTTTGTTTTGTTCTATACTCCGAATTATATATATATATATATTCTGGAATTGATCTACAGCTCAGCATCTTTGTTTTCGTTTTTTTAAAACATAATGACTGCAAGTATTGAGTCTTAACTCTCATCATTGGATCTGGAGAATGCATGCTTCACTACTGGCAATTTTCAATCAGCAAAATGGTAGAGAAGACATATATATATATGGCTGAAGTATATGCATATAAATTTTTAAGGCTATTATTACTGGTTCAAAATTGTTATATGTAGCTCAGTAGTTCTCCATTCCAATTAGCAGTTCAGATCTTCTGGATTTTACTCTTCTGAATTCCTCTGTGATCCAGAGAGATGGGATTAAAACGCATGCTTCATGTTACCATGTACAAGAAAACCAAAAAAAAAAAAAACTAATTACAAAAAAACTTAGAGGAGTGTCGGTGAATTAAAGAAGATCCAATTTTTCCAATTAGTGGCATAAATGTACATATGTAACTCTGCCATTTGAGGTTTTTTTTTGGTTTCATTTGTTCTTGAAATTACTGACTCCTAACATGATCTTGGTACAGTGGGTGGTATTTTCAGGTTGGTAATTCACTAAAACTTGGAATGCCAATCAATTCTGGTTTCAACACAGCTTTACAAACCTGGGCGTCTTGGGTAGAGAACACGGTTAACACAAACAGAACAAAACTTTTCTTCCGTACTTTTGAATCATCTCATTGGAGGTGAGTTTTGATAGTACTATTACTAATTTACTAAGGATACTTTTGTTTTTGTTTCTGGCTGTTATTATATAATGAGGATACTTTTGTGACAGTGGACAGAACCGTTTTAGTAGTTGCAAAGTGACACGAAGACCTTGGAAGAGAACAAATGGCAAAGAGAGAAGCCCAATTTCAGAAATGATAATGAAAGTCACAAAGAAAATGAATGTTTCAGTGACAGCCATGCATGTGACACCTATGGGTGCGTATAGGAGCGATGGACACGTGGGACGTTGGAGTGACAATCCCTCTGTGCCTGATTGTAGCCATTGGTGTCTTCCCGGTGTACCTGATATGTGGAACGAAATTCTCTTCTCCTATTTGCTGTCAAATTAATTGACATATATCATATATAGCTTTTTGTGAATATCATACTTGTATGTAAACTTTGTCTTTTTACGTTCTTCTCTTTACATGTTGTTGCTCTCTCTGCAAGTTAATCAGGAATTTTGGTGCAGAGAAGTTCTTGATGTGTATTTATTTTATCTTTCCATTTGGGAAGCAATTCTTTAGCTGTAAGCTTCTGAATAAGCGAAACCGTTATGGTGTAAATTTGCTGTTCTGTGATCAATTTCTCATTAATAGAGAAATTTCCTATATGAATTTTTGTTTGGTGGATTATGGTTGTCGAAGGAAGGAATGAGGATATAAGAAGATTATCACGATGAATTAACAAGCTGGAATTGAAATCACTTCAAAACACGGGTGTCAAGTGTCTTTGTCTGAGAGGTTGTCATTGAAAGACAAGAAACTCGTCAATTTCAATTACAACTGTTTGAGAATCAACTTCTAACAACTTCATATAGAGTTGATCTAACTTAAGTAAAATTAGTCTTTATCTACCCAGTTAAAAGTTAATTAAGTAAAAAATATCCATGATTCATAACAAAAAACTTATAACAACTTCACCCACTCCAACGCCTTGGATTCAACGTGGCGCTCAAAGATAGAGGTAATATGTGTTCTCAGAAGTCAGAAGCTAGAAGAATTGGAGATTTCCACAAAAAAAGCATTAAGCTGAGATTCAATATTTTTTTTTTTTGGTAAGAAGAGATTCAATATAATGGGAAATGCAAAGGAACTCAAATGCAATTCTATTTCATTTTTTCAAAAACAAAGAAATTACAAGATAAATAAATAAATAAATAATGTTGGTAATCCATTTCTTGGGGGAGAAGAGGAACGAATTACAAAAGCTAAGGAACTCTAGTTAGAAGTGTTTTCCACTACAAACAAACCTCCTAGCTAATACATAGAAATATGAATGGGACCCTTTCTAAAACTTAGAATGGGAGTTAAGTTACTAAAAACTTGCACAAAACTGCTAAGCTAACCTCATATATACATTTCAAAGTGGTCACTGCTCACTACAAAAAGGAACCCAAAACCATCATATTTTGCACCAAATACAACAAACAAAACATCCAATCATTAACATATTATATCATGGCCTCTACACCCAACAATAACCTCAATTTCCCATTCTTCCCTCCACCACCTTCCCAATTCTTCCGACCACCACCACCACCACCACCTCATTCATTTTCTCCTCCTCCTCCTCCGCCACGTGTCCGGCCACCACCACCGCCATCTCATCCAATTGCTCCGCCTCCACCACACGTGCGGCCACCTCCGGCACCAATTCCACCTTCACTACCACCACCAACTCCTGACAATCATCATCCTATGGTGATTGTGATTGTGTTTGTTTCATTGGGTGGCCTCTTATTCCTTTCCTTGTGTGCTTTTGCTCTGTTTTCCTTCATGAAGAAGAGGAGGAAGAGGACGTGTGAAGAAACCGAAGTTATTAACTTTGATGAGCATAAGAAGATTAAGGAAACCATTGTGTCTGGTCCTTTTGGACCTCAGACAGTTGCATTGACAATAGAGGATGATGTGCATTTCGATGAGAAAATCAAGAAGAATGAGAAGGTGGGTCGTGCCTTGCATGCCAAGTCATCATCAGCTGATCATGGTGATGATGATGATGATGATGTTGATAATCAGGTCATCACATCTTCTAGTCATCACGAGGTTCAACACAAGCCAACAACCCATGATCATTGAAGCCATATATATGAATATCCCGAGACTACAAAACAAGGACTCTGTTTCATCTTATATACATATTATACTTCTGTGAATAAATTCTTTCTTTTCACTGCATGTTAATTAATGTAATGAAATCCAAGTTGGATCAGGATTTCTTTAATTATTTATTTTTCATTGGATAAAAAGAAGTATTATGGTTAAGAAAATAGTAAGGGTGGAAATTTTTAAATAAATTGATTATCTACATGATTTCACAGCTAATATGTGATAGCTATCTATGCTTTGCATGTACTCATCATCGTACAAATATTATAATAAATTTTAAAATTATAAAGAAATTTATAGTATATTAAATTTTTTTATACATAAAAATGTGTCTCATACTCATTAGAATTATTTATCAAAAATAATTTATATAATATGATGGAAACTATCAAAAAATAATGAAATAAGATAAGTAGTACATAATGAATTATAATGAAGTTTAAAACAAAAGTATAAGGTCAATTTCAACCAAAAGTTAATCATTGATTTTGTTTTCCCTTCTCCTTGAGCTTCTTCACTTCCCTAGATTTGACAACAAAATTTAAAGATTTTCCATATCTTCTGATGATAGGCCCAATGACTTGGAAGCCTAGAAGACCTAGGCCATAGGCGTTCACGGCTCATCAAGGGAATCCCTTGGGCGAGAACGCCAAAAGAGCCCTACACGAATAAGGCGCCAAGCGCCTCACGTCAATCGATAACGCCAATAGCTAGGCGCCCGAAGAAAGAGTCCTGACATGGATAAGGCACCAAATGCCCTACGTCGGTCGAGAACGCTAACAACCAGGCGTTCACGAGAAAGACTAAAAAGAGGCGTTGCTACAGAGAGCCGGGAAGAGACTGATCTCCATACGATTCCTCCATCAAATAACAACTTATTTCCGTATCTTAACTGCCAGATCTGCTAAGATAACGATCAGTTAGGATTTCCCCCAAGATCACAACTGATTTGGCCAAATCAGTTAAGATCATAGTCGACCATATCTAGGCCAAAAAGATCTCATTTCACCAGTATAAAAGGATAGCTCCTACAATGAAAAAAGGTACGCACTATTGCTATTTGCACTTATTATCTCTCTCAAACTCTTTACTGACTTAAGCATCGGAGGTGAATCGCAGGGCCATCCCTGTGCATTCATTAACTTGCAGGCGACTTTTGACCCAGAGTTGCTTCATCGAACCAGGTAATGCCCTCCGGCCAAAACCAGGTTCATCATCTTCTATTTTAAATTTTATAAGAGTATAACTATTTTATGAAAACGAGAATGCAAAATGAGTATATATATGTGGGCGTTGACGGCTTGACGCAACAGTTTGCTCGCAGTTTATTTATCAATAGCAGATTGATTTGATTCCGATGTTTCTGGTTAGTCTAAGATTAATATAATGGTAAGTAACCTATAAACGAAAGTCGACAGCGGTGCAGTTGAAGCTAATTGAAATTTGTAATCAGTCGAATTATATAAATTATAAAGTACAAGTTATGATTTTCCACCACAAATATATTTAAAAAAATAATGAAAGTTGAGAAAAAAATAATAAATCACAGGTTAGCAAACCTACCCCCAGGAACGAAGGCGGTGATCCACTGCATACGTGTTTTTTTTNTTAGTGTAAAAATTATTTATATAATAATATATTTAGTAAAAATTAATTAAAAAATCAATATATGATGAGTTAAACATTATAAAATAATTGAGTCAAAATTATCCAATATATTATGTAGAATAAATATTTATATATTATTATCAATTTAATTTTATTATTTTTTAAATTAAATTTTAACCCGACTCAACCTGCCTGAACCCGATCGCAATCCGACTCAACCCGATATCATCGAGTTGTATGGGTTAGTGGTCGAGTTCGGATTGCAAAATATCAACCCGCTTCTTAGTACCCCACTCGATCAACCCGCCCGTTGCTCACCCTAGCTTTTATTTTCTAGACGATTTTCTGTGACTTCCTCACATGCCAACAAGGCTCGCTATGCTAAAAATGCCAAATGACCCAAAATGGAATTGAAACGCAATACGAGAATGCCTACGCTAGAATCTTCCCACAATTTTCTAGATGCGTACGTCGTGTTTGATTTGGCTTACAAGTTCCAACCAACTTTACAGTCACTCCGTAGAATTTAATTCGATAAATATTTATTAAATTCGATAAACTATATTTTATAGAATTTAATTCAAGTAAATACACAAAACTAGTGACAAGAGAAAATTCGATAAATATATTATTTAAGAAATACACAAAACTAGTGACAAGAGAAAATTCGATAAACTATATTTTATTATTACAATGCTGTATTAGATTGATTCCATGTCACAAACTTCAATTCAAGTAAATTTACCACAACCCTCTTTCTTTCCACAGATCGAAACACTGAACAAATTTGGGGACTCGACTTCCATTCTTAACTTTATTATTCGTTCGTTCACAATCATAAACAAAACAGAACTACATCCTAACTCCTAACAGCAATAGTAGACACCTTCCCCCATTTCACAACATCTGATTTACTCTTCCATGCGAATGATGCACCTAATGGACTGCCCTGACAGCATGAGATCAAAGGCCTTGTTAATCTCCGAGAATGGCACAGTGTGAGTGATAAACTTCTCCAATTCCAGCTCCTGCAATTTCAACATCACACCATCATCATCAACATTACTAATTAGTGTAATAAACAGATCGATTTTAGTACAAAAATTTCCATAACCAGGCATACTACACTCACCCCTTTCATGTACTTGTCAACAACAGAAGGAAGATCAGAGCGTGGCTTATAGTTTCCATAGAATGTACCCTTCAGAGTCCTCTCGTTCAAGAAATTCACTGGATGAGTCTTGAAGGCATCGTCTTTATTTGGAACACCAACCAGTACAGCTACACCCCAACCCTGAATGAAAATCACAGCACACATCATCAATACATCATCCTTAAAATGTTTGAAGAATATCAAGTAAAATGAGTTTGGTATAATTACATACATCGTGGACACATTCGAAAGCTGAGATCATAGCCTGGATGCTCCCTGTACATTCAACAGCACGATCCACACCTCCATTGGTCATCTCAGCTATCACCTGTTGTACAGGCTTGTCATGATCTTTCGGGTTCACGAACTCATTCACTCCAAATTTCTTAGCTTCCTCAAAACGGCTTGAAACTAAATCAACCCCGATGATTCTTTTTGCTCCAGAAACTCTGGCTCCTTCAGCAGCCTAAAATTAATCAATTACCCAATTAACAAAACATAGAAAAAGAAAAACACAGAGAGGGAACAAGAACAAGAACAAGAATAACATACAGCAAGGCCAACAGCTCCAAGACCAAAGATGGCAACAGAGGAACCAGGTTTTGGTTTAGCGACATTGACAGTGGCACCAAAACCTGTGCAAATTCCACAACTTAAGACACAAACTTTGTCAAGTGGAGCAGCTGGGTCGATTTTAGCCACACATCCAGCGTGGACCACAGTGTATTCACTGAAAGTGGAGGTTCCCAGAAAGTGATGAATAGGCTGTCCGTTCTTGTAAAATCTTGATTTGCCGTCACTAAGCATGACACCCCTATCAGTGTTGATCCTAAGAAGGTCGCACATGTTGCTTTCTTCGGATTGACAATGTGGGCATTCCCCACACTCCCCTGTGAAAACTGGGAGAGCGTGATCTCCTGGTTTCAGATGTGTCACTCCCTCGCCTACGCTCTCCACAATTCTATGAAAAAAAATTACATCTAAGATATATTTATTTGATGAATCATATATGAAAGATTAGATTAGATACGTACCCTCCAGCTTCGTGACCAAATATACGAGGGAACATTGGAGTCTGGCCCTGTAATAGCAGTGAATGAATTAGATTGTTAAAAAAATGAATCAATTAAGAGTATTGTAAGACTTACCTTGGCTTCCCAGAAGTAAACATCAGTGTGGCAGAGGGAGGTGAAGAGGATCTTCAAACGAACTTCTCCAGCTTGTGGAGGTGCTACCTCGACTTCTTCGATCACTAGTGGCTTTCCTGCTTCCCAAGATACCGCAGCTACATTTCACAAACACCACGCAACCCAAATTAATAATTAGTGTATTACGAAATCTCAAGACAAACGACACATCGATCTAGAATCCATTGCTTTCAAATAGGAAAAGTATTCTCTCAATCTCTCTGTTCTTGCATAAAGAAAGCATCATAACAAAGGAAGAAGTTGGAAGATGAACAAAGTAAGACTAGAAAGTGAAGAGAAAAACAAAGGAAGATGAAAAGGATGATGTCTGACCTCTGCACTTGATGACTTGACCGACTGTGCTAGACATGGCCACTGAACACTGAGTATTAAGAAGATGAAGATGATGATTATGATTGAGAGAAAGAAATTAAACTGAGAATTGATGAGAATGGTTTAGCTTGCGTCTGAGAAAGGTATATATATAGAGTGGGCAAACATATTTGGGAAAGCGAGAGAGGCCCCAATTGAGAAAACCAGAAAACCAGTTTGTCATCGCTGGAATTTGTCCAATAGGATTAAAATTTGCCAAAACCAGAAACCAATACCGACTATGGTTTGTGGTTTCTGAAGCGGCGCCTTGGTTTCTTTAGCTAACGCCAGATAATACTCTTCAGTCTTCCCTGCTTTTTCAATTCAACTCTATTATTGTAAATTCAAGATTTGATAATCCTATTTCTAGTACTATTTGCCGATTTCGCATTTTACCCTCTGCTTTCTTCCTTTTCCTTTCCAACCTTGCCCTTTATTCTCATATTATAATAACACCACCATTTCTTTTTTATTACTTACTCCTAATTTTTTACTAAAAAACTACACTTGGGATTTGTACGGATAACATTATTATTAATTTAGTTTTTCTTTGGTGGACTATTAATTTAGTTTTTAGAAATATTCTGTTGATATATGTTCATTGGTTGCTATTACTTACTGTTGGCTTCACAAATTTTAATGTGATTTGAAATGGATAAAATAAAATCCAGTTGTGATTGTATTCACTAATCAAAATCTTAATCCTATATAAACTTATTTATATGTTTATCGTCAAGTTCCTTCGTTGATAAACTTTAATTATATTTTTTTAATGATTAATTATATAAAAAATTATATTTAAAATTTTCTTTATTATAATTGATCATGTAAAACAAATATTACTTATATTATTTTTATGAAAAAAATTTATAATAAAAATATAAAGAACTTTTTTTTTGCCGGTATAAAAATATAAAGAACTACATATAAGTTTTACCTTTATTTTTATATATAAAAAAAAAATTATCCTTTATTTAATATGGAGTAAACCAACCATTATACTATACAATTACTTTTATTTATATAAGGACATAGTATCATTTTTGTAATTTTACTTTGGCAAAATCCATGCAATAAATCTTTTTGCTACCATAGACTTTTGTGCATAATAACTAATAAGTAATAACAAAGGAAGGAGGTAAGGAAAATATCACTTTGGCCAATCAAAGAAGGGTTTATTTAATATGGTCTTTAATTTCTTCTCTATATAGCTTTGGATAACTTTAAATGATTATGATATGTATCCTTAAAATATATGATAAGAACTTATTTAATAACTTGAATATATAAAATATATTTGAATTCTTTTAGTAACATTAGCTTATTGTTCTTTTATTTTCTCGTGACAAAATTATACGCATATATCTTACCTTAACCAACTTAATTCTTGGATCTTTAAGATATTTGTTAAACTAAATTTTGTGATTTATCTCACTGTTTTTATTATTTTTTTAATTCACTGATATTATCATCTATTTTTTTTAATATATAATAACCAATATGGAGACTAACGTTAAAAAGTAACAAAAAACTACAAACGCATGTACCAAAAAAAAAAAACTACAAACGCAAAAATAAATTAAAATATTCAAACTTCAAATTGTTAGTGTCTTAATGAGATTAAAATATTACGAAGTAGTTTTCAGACAAGGCAACTAAAAAGTCCAATTGATCTGACGAATAAATTTAAAGATAAATATCGCAATACAGAAAAGGAAAAAGATAAAGAAAGAGAATGTATGAAAGTATTTTTGTTACAAGAAAATGAGGGAACAATAAATTAATTGACATTATTAAAATAAATTAGTTACTTTTTAGTTTTTAGGTATTCAATGTTACTCCCTCCGGTTCTATATATCTGATGTTTAAGGTAAATATTAAGGAAATGATTAGCTCACCTAGAATGAAGAGAAAAATGAAATAAAAAATTAAACTATCCCTATTAAAAATAATAGAAATACTTGGGAAATGCTTATTCATTTATGACTCTACTATATTTAATAGGGATAAAATGGTAAACAAATAATTAATGCTACCTGATACATCACTATTTAGGCGTACGCCTAAACAGCCCTCGCGAAGCGCCCTCGAGCCAATCGGGCGCCCTAAACACACTTAGGGGCGCTCATGATCCATCCTGGGTCATGGCGCTCGTCCCCCAAATAACACGTGGCCACCCACGATCACTCCGCTCCGCAATCCACGCTACGGGAGATCGTGGGTTACTGACTTGTTCATACCCACGATCTCCAGTTTCTAGGCGCCCGCCTAGAGACACAACACGCAATCTCCCACGATTGCCTTACTCCGCAAATCTCGGTCTCCACCATCTTCGCTGGTGGAGATCGTGTCCAGTACGTGGTCCGCCCCGCACGCTGACCACCTCTCTCCTCCCTGCTCTATAAATAGAGCCCATTTCACCAGTTCAAGGTTAGCTACTTCTTACACTCTAAAATCCTCTTACTCTCTTATCACTCTCTTACTAACTTGAGCGTCGGAGTACACTTCGCAGGGCCCCCCTGTGAAGCTTTTGCAGGTCTTTGCTCAAGTCTTGGCTCTCGCAGCCCTCTCCGGTGAACTAGGTAAGTGCTAGCCATTTTCCAGTTTATCATTGGCGCCGTCTGTGGGGACTTCTCCTCCTCACCTGCTGAACTTTACGGGCTCTCGCGCTCGTCCTCTATTGCTTTTTCTTTACAAAAGCTAACTCACCAACGTTTACCTTGTTGAACTAGGTGATCTCTACTTCTCTATGGCTCATAACGACTCCCCTCGCGATCCGCTCTTGGACGAACCCTCTGACTCCCAGGAACACGCCCTGGGATCCCAGGAGAATCAGGAGCACGAGGAACATCGAGAGGGAGGAGCGCCCTCCCAGGTTGCACCACCAGCCGATATGGGCGCGACGGGCCAGACCTTCCAGGCCATGGACATTATGGCCATCTTTCGTAGCATGATGGGGGAGCAGACAGAGTCCCTACGTCGTCAATTCCAGAGCCTGTCGGTTCACAGCACTCCCCAGGGGTCGAACCCCGGCCGCCGTAATACCACGGCCGCCTCGGCCCAAGAAAACGCACCTGCTGCTGGTTTCGAAGACGAGCCGGGCACCTTCATCCCCCAGAAGGGACCGTTCGCCGTGTCCATCCAGCGCGATATCGTGCCTCAGGGCTTCAAGATGCCCGTGAAGATGGTTCCCTACGAGCCAACTGCAGACCCAAATCTGCACTTGAAGGCGTTCCATGCAAACGTCCAACTGGCGTCACTCACTGAAGGGAAGAAGTGCAAGCTCTTTCCTACCACTCTTGGACCAGAGGGACTTCACTGGTACGCCCGCCTACCGGATTACTCCATCCATAACTTCGATGAGCTGGAGGCCGCCTTCCTAAAGCGCTTCGCCACCAGTATCGTGTACAAGAAACCCTCCACGGTCATGGCAGACCTTATTCAGGGCTCCAGCGAAAGCCTCCGGGATTTCCTTAAGCGCTTCTCCGAGCGCTGCCACGAGGTGGAGGATTTGGAGGACAGCGTGGCCATCCACGCTTTCAAGCAGGGCTTACGCCCGGGCAACGTGTCAAACGAGTTGGCGCTCGCCAACCCCAAAACTCTGGACGCGCTGTTGAAACAGGTTCGGGATTTCATTCTGAAGGAGGACAACCAGGTTGCCTCCAAAAGCCGCTTCAGCAAGCTGAAGGATATGCAGAACGCCCAAACAAGCACCCGGACTCAGCCCGCCAATGGGAATGGCAATGGGAGGTGGAAGAGGCACGACCGCTCTTCCAACTCTTCCCCAGGGGCCCAGCGCACGCCCTTCACGGGCAAGTTCCCGACATACCACATCCTGACAGTCTCCAGGTCAGAGATCCTGCGCGCCTGCGGATCCCTTGAGTTCTTTCTGGTAGCCCGACCCCTCCCGGTAAAGACCGGTCGCCCACGGGACACAAGCAAACATTGCCGTTATCACAACGGCTATGGCCACACTACAGATGAGTGCATCTCTCTGAAGGATGCAATCGAGCAGCTAATCCGAGACGGCCATCTGGCCGAGTACAAACAGAAAAAGCGACCGGAGTCTGATGGGGACGCCTCCCATCAGAAGAACAGGAAGGTCGCTGAGGGCGGAAGTGGCGGCTCGAAGCATTCTGAGGCGCCCGTCCGCAACGTCGTGAACACCATCTCTGGGGGAATCCACATGCACAAGACCCCCACAGCCGAAAACAAATCATGCGCTCCATCATGTGCATGCATTATACGAGCATCAAACGCTCACACGAAGACATCCACGCGCCTATCACTTTCACCCACGACGAGCTCAAGCCCGTGGAGTATGATGAGCCTATGGTTATAACGGCGCGCATAGGCGAGATCGACGTACGGCGCGTGCTGGTAGATCAAGGGTCCTCCTCAGACATCCTCTACTTTCAAGCCTTCGAGCACCTGGGCATCCCGCTGAGCGCCCTGAAGCCTTTCAACGAGCCTCTGATTGGCTTCGCTGGGACAAGGACGCCCGCCGAAGGGGTGCTCGAAACCAAGCTCACCCTCGAGGGTGATGGCGACCCGCCGAGGACCGCAGCTACATACGCCAGCTTCATCGTTGTAGCCGCTCCTTCAGCATACAACGCAATCCTCGGGCGCTCCAGTCTCAACGCTTTCAGAGCAGTGATCTCCACTGCCCACCTACTCATGAAATTCCCTACACGTTGGGGAACTGCGAGTATAAGGGGAGATCAACTCGAAGGTCGCCGCTGCTATGCCACAAGCCTGGCTTGCGTAATGATCGATCCCGGGTACCAGACCCGCCGACTCATGGAAGGGATTCCAGACTCCCCTCCCCAGGAGCCCGCCGGGGAGGACACGGACATGGGCACGTCAGAAATCACAGACCTCCGCGACGAGGTATCCCACACCAGTGGCTGACGCCCCTTCACTTAGCAACTACTTCTAGTGGGTGGATTAGCCGCCCGGCTTTAAGATTAGTTGTTTTTCATTTTCATGTCTATGTTTATTTCCCTTTCTTACAAAATGCTTAAGGCCCCCCTTATGCCATTCTAAATGTACGCTCCGACCTACACATGGCGGACGCCCATTTTATTACATTAATGAAGTCATTTATTCAATGAACACATTTCTCTTTACAAGATCTCTTTACTTATATGCATTTTATCTGTCGTACTAGGTCGAGGGCGCACGCCCCAAACCTTCGGACATACTCGTCCAAATTCACTTCCCCGGGCACCCGGAGCGAACAGTGAGCATCTCTGCGGATCTACCCGCCCAAGAACAAGCCAGGCTATCTGACTTTCTACTCGCCAACGGCGACATCTTCGCATGGTCCGCGTCGGACATGCCCGGCGTCGACCCCCAGTTGGTCATGCACTCTCTCGATGTTGACGACCGCCCAGGAGTCTTCCAGAAGAAGCGCGTCCTGGGGCTAGAGCGGCAGCTTGCCGCCAAAGAAGAAGTAAACAAGTTGCTGGCGGCCGGGTTCATCCGGGAAACCAAGTACCCCACCTGGCTGTCTAACGTCGTCCTTGTCCCCAAGCCCAACGGCAAATGGCGGATGTGCGTGGATTTCACGGACCTCAACAAGGCGACCCCCAAGGACCTCCACCCCCTTCCCAGCATCGATAAGTTGGTGGACAACACCTGTGGGTACGCCACTTTGAGTTTCCTTGATGCTTTTTCGGGATACAATCAGATGAAGATGAATCCCAAGGACGTCGACAAGACGGCCTTCATCACTGAACAGGGCATCTACTGTTACAACGTCATGCCCTTTGGCCTGAAGAACGCGGGCGCCACATACCAGCGTATGATGAACAGGTTCTTCCAAGACAACATCGGAAAAAACATCGAAGTCTACGTTGACGACATGGTAGTCAAAACGAAGGCTGGTGGCGACCACCTCGATGACCTACAGGAGATCTTCCAGATTCTCCGCCATTATCGATTGCGACTCAACCCCGCCAAGTGCGCTTTCGGGGTCGCCGGGGGAAAGTTCTTAGGCTTCATGATCTCCCAACGAGGGATAGAGGCCAACCCGGACCAGTGCCAGGCCATCATTGACATGGCGTCCCCAAAGACGTTAAAGGAGGTACAACGCATCAACGGGCGCATAGCGGCGCTCCACCGCTTCTTGGCGAGATCAGGCGACCGGTGCTTACCCTTCTTTAAAACTCTTAAAGGAGGGAAGAACTTCACATGGACGGCTGAATGTGAAGAGGCGTTCCAGCAACTGAAGGTGTACCTGAGCAGGCCGCCGATCCTCACCACCCCTTTGCCCGGCAAGCCTATCTACGTTTACTTGGCTGCAACCGATGTGGCAGTCAGCTCCGTCCTGATCATCGAGGAAAAGGATGAGCAGCGCCCCATTTACTTTTCAAGTAAAGTCCTCACGGGCGCCGAGACGCGGTATCACCTACTCGAAAAGCTCGTGTACGCCCTCCTTGTTTCCACAAGGAAGCTGCGACCATATTACCAACAGTATCTGATCATCGTCCGCACCGACCGCCCTATGAGGCAGATCATTCACCAGCCCGACATCGCGGGCCGCCTAGTCAATTGGTCGATTGAGCTCTCTGAATTCGGCCTGACCTTCGAACCACGACGCGCCATCAAAGGCCAGGCTTTGGCTGACTTTGTCGCAGAGATGACGCCCGCCAATCCTACCCCCATCGTGTGGAACCTCTACATCGATGGGGCCTCATCCGCCAAGCTCCGTGGCGCGGGCGTGATCGTCGAATCCCCTGATGGCTACAGTATCGAGCAAGCCATCGACATACGCTTCCCGGCCACGAACAATCAGGCCGAATACGAGGCGCTCATCGCAGCCCTCGAACTTGCCGTGGGCATGGGCGCCCAGGACATCCACGTCTATAGTGACTCCCAGCTGGTGGTTGGTCACATGAAGGGAGACTTCGAGGCCAAGGAGCCCACCATCCTCAAGTACGTGGACAAAGCAAAATACATCATGCGCCATCACATCCGGGACGCCCAGTTCACACACGTCTTGCGCTCTAAGAACACTAGAGCGGACGCCTTAGCCAAACTGGCTTCTAAGCCAGATGCTCGGAGTCGCTCCTCCATCATCCGCACCACCTTAGA
>QANZ01016493.1:229940-241567 GCA_003254925.1 Chamaecrista fasciculata
ATATCTTAGAGATATCCTGATTGGATTAGGATTCCCTAAAACTAGGAATGAGAACACTATAAATAGGGCCTCTAGGCGCCTATTTGAAAACAACTCACAACATAGATCAATTCTTGGTCAGACCAAGAATTTCGCCTAGAGCATCTATAGAGAGTGAAAAATCGCCTAGTCCTAATATTATGAGAGTGAGTCGATTTTCTTGAAGAAAGAGAATTGGACCTGCACCTGATAATATTAGTACTTCCCAATCAATCTTGATAATCAAGAACAGTTCTTGATTATTCAAAGATCATAGATAGAGTTCCCGTTTTCACTTAGGAAGAAGTGAAGGAGGCTAGCACCTAGGCATCTGCCAAACTGCTCGTGTGGATTACTGGTAGAGGAAGGACACTCTGTGGACTTCTCAAATTCGCGAATACGATAAGTCACCGATCAAAACTAGGTAAACATCTTTTCTAATCTGGTATAAACATAGTTAGTGGATCCTGGAAGGAATCACAGAGTTGGCTTTTTGTTTTAATTACGTTTTAGTCCAAAATTTTTAATTTCTTCCGCTGCGCTCCCTCTGTGATTTCCCAACACGTTCGCCCTCACCTCGGGGTTCCCAAACCCCTCTGCGGCGTCCCACACCACCACGTCGCGCGCCATGATCAGGCGCTCCCCCTCGACCGCCGACCCACTCAGGGGACCAGTTGGCTCTTCCCTCAACATTGGGGGCTCTCCCTCTGAACAGTCGGAGAGCTCCAACACTTGCTCCTCCGACACCTCTACTGGCTCGTCTTCCGCGTTTGATGGAGGCGAGGTCGCCAGATCCATACCCCCTCTATAGACAATAAGTGCGCCCGCCCTCTCACTTGCTCTCCTGGCTAGTAGCCTAGCCGCCCGCTGCACGGTTTCTTCTAACGACCGTCGAACCTCTTCCAAATCTACAGAGCTACTGCCCTGTGTAGTGAAACTACTAACACTACTCAGTTCTTCTCCTTCCTCTAACTCCCTAATGACCACCATGGTCTCTAACACTTGCCAGAAAAGTCAAAACACAAGGAATTAGGAGGTACCTGAAGACATAGTACGTTCGGTTGTTAGTTTGAAAGTTGATTAATTTGCGGCGCTCGCCCTGCTTATCAACTACTGCACGCTCGTACCCTGTTAACCCTGCAAACAAGAAGGAAACATGTCATCATAACCATGCAACTGACGACCGCCTCACTCGCATGAGACGCCCGCCTCACTAACCCAGAAAAACCCCAAACGTCACCTTCATCAGAGTATGAACTCGATGAACACCCAACCCAGAAAACCCAGAAAACCCAGAAACTCAACACCCTACACCCAGACCCATACCCACTTTTCGCTGCCTCTCACTCACAACACAGCGACTAATACCCACTCCTCCCAGGAAACCACCCATTTCCGCCGTCACCCACGACGGCCTCACCATCAGCAAAAACAAAAAGACACATCGACTCACAGATACTAACCCTAACCCAGCGAAAAACCAGCAAAATGCAACACAAAATCGACAGGAAAGACTCACCAGAAAGCCTTTCCCTCGCGCGATTCTCCTTCACGGTCACTTCTCTCCGTTTTCCGGCGACGGTTCTGCAACTCCGGCGGGTGAACTCTTCGGTTTCCTCTCTTCTCTCTCCTCAAATCGCTGGAATGTGTAAAAGTACAAAAGACGCAACCTTTGGTCCTTTTATACCCTTGCGAGCGCGGCATACGAGGCGTTTTTGGTTTTTCAAATTTCTGCCTCCCGGGTAGCGACACGTGTCCCTGACAAGACAACCCTACCTACCACTTGCCCGCCCGCCATGCTCCACTGACTTTCCACTTTCCCGTGGAAGGCCGCCGTTCCTACTATTTCCTCTGCGTGGGGGACAAGTACTCCTGCACATTTTTGGAGAATGTGACTCGCAATCTGGAGTGTGAATTACACCTTGAGTAATTCTTTAGTGTGGGTTTGGTTTGAGTTGAAATTTGAAAAACATTGAATTTTCCATCTTGTAAATATTTATTTTGTTGATACATATTGTGGTTGAAGATGAGTTTGGCATTTTTAATTATTTCTTTTCTCTATTTTTCCAATCAAACCGAGCTACAGTAAGAGTTGCATTTTGTCAAATATAGATTTTTCGTGCTCAACTCGGTAACGATGTTATGTGAGTAGTCACAATTTGAGGGGTAAGAATAAGAATTCACGGGCATTATTTGGGTCAATATCAATCCGAATACGACACGATAAAGCATGATCACCATCATTTGTTTATAAATCATTAAAGAAAAAAAAAATTCAACTTTTTGCTAATTAAGCTGTTTTTTTGGACGGAGTTATTTGTTGATCGGTCCTAATTGTAATATGATTCGGGTTCGAGAAGTTTTTTTAATATATATATATATATATATAACATAACATGGTATTTGTATGAGTTTAGAAAATTGACAACATATTTAACAACTAATCATAATGTTACAAAACTAGGTTATGACTTTAACTGATACCTAAGTATTTCGTAATATTTATATTATTATATATGATTTAATATTTTTTATTTTGAAATTTTTTATGCTCCTAAGGTTGGAGAGAGAGAAGAGACGAAGAAATGTTTTTTTAGTTAAGTAATTATTGATTTTTGTTTAATAGTAGGTGGAATTATAGTTTTTAATAATGAGATTATAATTTTATTTTGGATGAAAACTTAATTTTGATGGTAAAATTGATAAAAGGAAAATATAAAAATATCAGGACAAAATTGGCAATTGATAGTCTTAATCATCGGATAGCAAAAAAATTTTAATTGAATAAAAACAAAAAACAAAAAAGTAAGGCTCCGCTTGGTATGTCATGGGGTAAGTAAAGGAAAGGGTTTTACATGGGAAAGATTGTGAGGGAAAGGAAAAGTAATTGAGGGAATGTAAAGTAGGTAAAGATTGAAAGTGTTTGGTATAAAAAGATAGGGGAGGGAAAGTAAAATAGATATAGAAAGAAAATTACAAAAATGCCCTTCCTAAAACCACCACAAGACCACTGCCGCCGTCCACGGTGGCCGGTGCTGCCGTCCACCGCCGTACACGGTGGCCTGCGCCGCCGTCGCCGGTCACCATCTGGGGAAGAAGATAGGATGGGAGTGAGATGGGCAAATTAAAATTCTACCATAATTCTCTATGTAGACTTGGATTACATCAGAAATGTGAAGTAAAGAAAAATAGCCTATGTAATGTAAAGCCCTTTACATTGTAATCCACTTTATATAGCTCAAATTACCATACCAAACTCATGAAAATTTTGGAATCCGTATACTTTTACAATGTAATCCCATTTCATGGGTACCAAACGAGCCTGAGAGGTTTTTGCTCCCAAAATATCATAAAAGTAAAACTAACGAACCAAATTAAAGTTTTTTTTTTTTTTTCAAATCGAACCAAATTAAAGTGGGATGACGAGAAAGACATGAAGTTTTCATAATGGACCTTCTGTTCACTCAAATTGAAGGACACAACTTAATGCTGGGCCTGGGCCCGAAAATTACAAGCTATTTAAAAGTCAAATTCTAAGAGGAACTTATGTGGAGCCCATGATCGTCCATCAGAATGTACATTAATGTTATTGGTACTTTGTATTGTGATATCTGATATTATAAGCAACGTGTTAACATCGTTAAATGTTAACATTATTAGCATTCAACCACATTTAATTTACTAGGGACGCGCCAATATGCTTATAATGTTTGAATTGATTTAAAGTTAAAGATTATATAAAGTTTTTATATTAATAAATGAGTAATTTTAGGATCAATTTGAAATTTCGTGATACATTTGGGACTAATTAAAAATTTTGACTTAATGAGAATGAACATGAGTGATTTTTTTTTTTATATAAGAATGGACGTGGACTAGTTAGAGAAAAGTGGGTAATTTTTTTTTTTTAATTTTTAATTCAATAATTTTGACCAACCATAAGGAGTGGAGCCCTATAATATAGTATAGATATAGATATACACGTACGGAAGAACCGTAGGAACCTCGATCACTTGATAAAATAAAAAGGTTTGATTACTATATATGTGAATGTGAATGAGACCCCTTATCTATATATATAATAATATAAAGGTTGGTTGGAATGGAGGACACAATTATCAGAAATCTGTATGAAGGCTTGATTACTAGGAAGGCTTCTCTGTATGAAGAAATCCTCTAGATTTATACCTGTAGACCCCTTATCTATTAATGGAACAGTAGAGAAAATCAAGATAACCCTATTAATTACTTTTTCAAACAGTACGCAAATACGCAATATTCCTATTGTAGCTAGCCCGCAGGTACAGTCAGCTACTACTATATATATATACACGACGTTGAAGACAAAAATATCAATATCTACCATTATATTGATCAACTTTCCCAACAATTTAGCAGAAAAACAAAGTCTTCCACCTTAATCATATGCTTCGTGGTAATATCTATGTCCCTTTCGGCTACCACTAATACACGTCGCCCTAAAGAGAAATATGAACCCTTGCTATAAAATCTTGTCTGTTTCATCAATTGTCACATTCTTTGTCTGGTCTAATATGACCATATATATAACCCTTCAATTTGTCTGCTACAGTAATGGAATTATAATAAGACTTTATATATATATATATATGTTTGCTAAATTAATAGTACATATTTTTATGGGCCTTACACACACACACATATATATATATGTATATATATATAACGGTTGGTTGGAATGGAGGACACAATTATACACTACAAACATCATAGTTATGTTCAGCTCCCACGTCCACTCACCTAGCCAGTCATCATATAGGGTTATGATTAATATTATTAATATTTAATATTAATATATATAATAATGTCATTGTTCGGATATGGCCCTTGCTTTATTCAAAACATGAGATATATCTGCATGAGATACCACTTCTTGGGCTTAGTTTTTGGGCCTCTTCACAGGCCCAGAAGTATGTAATATAGCAGCGTTACTGGTAAGGAAACTAGCATGCCAAATATGACCCTGAGAGGAAAATAAGAGTGAGAGAGCAAAAAGATTAGTATATCGTTCTATGGATCATTAATGTCACTCAATCAAAATACAAGACGATGTCTATTATTGGCAACCAAAAATTAAAAAGACACAAGACAAAACTATATATTTGATACCAAAATCACTTATTATATTCTCTAGTGACAGACTGCATTTCTGGACTATATATATATATATCAATTAATTTAACTATGGGCATATCAGTAATAACTGCAAGTTTATGTGTACGTAGGAATCAGCAACACTTTGCTAGAGCAAGGGTTAATTGAATGATTGTTGCAATAAATATGTATCATCAAAGGAAAAGGTTGTTGGACTAAATTTAATATTGGGTGTGTAAAATAAGTCAACTTTACTTCCACAAAAGAGATGCGGGTCCAAGTTTATTTTTGAGAAAATTGTTTTATTAATTATGTTAATAATTAACATAATTAAATATTATTTAAAGTCTATCCTAAACAACCTTTTTATGCTACTCAAAAATAAAACCTGCGACTTGGTCAACTAGCACCGTTGCATAACATCACAATGACTTGGTCTATGGAATGTTGGCTTCAGTTAGCTACTTTCATGGGACGAGCATGGAGAGGGTCATGTTAATTAATTAATTAATTAATTAACTGAACTCTATATATACTTCAGTCTCTCTCAGTGGGTGCAATTTTTGAGAGTCTCAATTTTTCTTCCGCTATTCTGTATCCTTCGATTTCGTTTAATCTTGTGAGAGTGCCTAATTAGTGGATACTGGAATATCTCTTCAGGACAGTGTCCTAGAGACGCGACTCGAAATTATCGTGAGAAATCCCCAAAAATCTGAAGAGATATTAAATCCTATTTACTCAAGTGTTTTGGAGCTTCCAAAATCGCACTCCTGTGCATCCAATTTGTTTCATTTTGAAGCCATCACTTTAATCCGCGTCCTTTTATCCAACTCCAAATCCTAATTTATTTTGTCATCATCCAGAGCGCCGTCACGAGTTGTCGAATTGAGTTAGGGTTTTGGTTTGGGAGACAACGTTGTTTGGATTTGATGGCGGCGAGGTTTTTGACGAAGTAATCCATGTACAGAATCAGCACAGCACAGAAGAATGGATCAGAACGGCTTGCTGTGCGACGTGGAGGAGCTTGGGATCCTGTGCGACGCGGACAAGCTGCCGATCCTGTGTGACGCGGATGTTGGAGTCGGCTTACGTGAAACTTTGAAACACCCAGTCTTCTAATGAGGTGCGAGGAGTATGATATCTCTACAGGACAAACTATTGCAATTAAATTTATAACGAAGCATGGCAAAAGTGAGATAAGAAGTCGAGGTGAAGCTTTTTGATGGCTTAAATATATCCTAATGGCCAAAGTCCTATTTTGGTCCCTCTGTTATGCTTATTGTTCCAAATAGGTCCCTCAGTTATTTTTCGTTCCATATTAATGTCTCAGGTATCCAAAACTTGTCAAAGTTATCCAAATCTGCTGCTTTACATCGAGATTCATCCAAAATCACAAATCATCCCTAATTAATTTTTCTTCCATTACATGAGCCTGTGCCTCTGCACATGTAAATTATACGGGAGAAATTGTAGAAAATAATAATAAATGCAATTAAAATTGATAGAATTAAATAGATAGATATAGTGGAACACATAGGTCGCTGGAGAAAGTAGCTATCGACGGCGTTGCCGTTGACAGTGGAGGAATCGGTGGGGTCGGCGATGATGCCGTTATCGTTGGAGTAGTCGATGAGTTCCTCCACGATGAAATGATCGGCAACGTTAACGGCGGCGCCAGAGGAGGTCTTAGAATCGGACGAGAATGGTTGGCAAAAGGCGATCTGGAAATATTCGGGTGCTTCCATAATATCGGCGGTGAGTTGGAGATCTTGGGCAGCAGGGGTATTCATGGGTGGCGGAGGAGTCGATGTCGGCGAGGGGTTCCTAGAGACAAGATGCGCAGAAACCGGTGACAGGCTTGGTCGATGGCAGCTGGAGAGACGGTGGGGTTTGGAAGAAGTCATGGAGAGAGAGAGAGAGAGAGAGAGAGAGAGAGAGAGAGAGAGAGAGAGAGAGAGAGAGAGAGAGAGAGAGAGAGAGAGAGAGNGAGAGAGAGAGAGAGAGATTGTGTTTTGGGGAAAATTTAGTTAAAAGCTTAATTCATTTCTTTCTTTTACGTTTTGATCCTATTATAAAAAAAAGGACCTTAATATAAGAAAATAAAACTTTTGGGGATGAAAACTTATTTTTTTTCTTTTTTTAACGAGAAAATGGATGAAAAATGTTAGAGGGACCAACTTTAACAAGTTTTGAATAACTGAGGGACCAATATGGAACAAAAAATAATTGGGAGACCTATTTGGAACAATGAGCGTAACAGAGGGACCAAAATAGGACTTTGCCTATCCTAATTGATAGAGGCGTTAAATTTAATATTGTGCTTGCATAGGTATGCTTGACTTATTTATATTTTTATTTTATAATATAAATAATGTTGCTATACCTACTTTTATCATTGACCTAATTTATTATGATGTGTCATCTAACTGAAGTGTGGATGTTTACTGTGATTTGTTGAGGTCGAAGGAGTTGATTTGTGGGATTTATAGTAATAAATGTGATTCTGGACACTACAAAAGTACCCAGCTTCAACTCGGCCGAATTTAATTTTTTCTAGTTGCCACATTTGGGGTTTATGTGGTTCGAGGAAACATACAGTGCTGGCCAACAACAATAAAATGGTAGACACACGTGAGGATCCACTAGAATTAAAATTATGCTTCAAGAGGTATGTTAACAGTAGATTTATTTTATGATAAAAATTGTGGGCAATCTGATTACAAACCTATCGAGTCTAATTCCAATGTAATGTGAAAAATAATTGTTATATGTGTGATATATCACATCAGAAATTGCAATATTTAATGAGAGCTAGAGAAAATTATCAAAAGTGTGATAATCCTCTTAAATCAAATAAAAAATTTGGTTTATAGAGATGATGACAATAATAATAAAATTATTATTGCAATGCTCTCTGAAATGGGTGATAGATTGTGGTGCACAAGACACATTTGTTCTAATAAAGAACTGCATTCCTCCTTTGAAAAAAGGGGATGATAAAATCTATCTTGTTGATTCCGGAATTACAAAGGTTCTAGGAAAAGTTGTGATTAAGCTCACAACGGGAAAGAGTTTGCAACTAAATGATGTTCTGTATATATCAGCAAATTTATTTTCTGTTGCTCTGTTATTGAAAACTGGGATTAAAGTGTCATTTAAATCTGACAAGATTATGATGACAATAATAACCTAAGGGTGCATGATCGCCTCCGCGACGGTAAACTTTGGTGAAATATGGATCTTAGCCACTAATAATAATTTTCTGGGTTTTATAAAATAGTGGAAATATTTTGCTAAATAAACTTTCATATCAGAATCGTAGAATCAATGGCAAACATTAGTTCAACGTTTTCACTGCGATCTATCCTTGAGAAGGATAAATTAAATAGGACAAACTTCCTTGTTTGGTTTTTCAAGTTGAGAATTGTTCTCACTCAACAAAGGAAGCTTTATATCCTGGATAAACCTATCCCTAAAGAGCCTGCCAAAGACGCTCCAAAAGTTCAAAAGGATGCTTACGAGAAGCACTTGAGTGACTCTTTGGAGGTCTCTTACCTGATGCTAGAAACAATGGTTCCAGAGTTGCGAAAAGACTTGGAAAGGTTGATGCCCTTTGAGATGTTTAAACGTCTCAGGGAAATGTTTCAGTAACAAGTTAGGCGAGAGAGGTATGAGACCACTAAGGCTCTACACTCTTGCAAGATGGCTGAAGGTGAATCCGTAAGTACCCATATCTTGGAGATGAAGGGGTACATTAATCACCTCACAAGGCTAGGATTTCCCATTACTCAGAGCTTGCGACGGATTTGATCCTAAGCTCGCTGTCTAAAGCTTATGACCAGTTTGTCATAGAGTTTAGATGAGTGGAATGGAGAAATCAATTTCTGAGTTGCATATGATGCTCAAGGCTGTTGAAGCATCCATGAAAAGGGTGCCTGCAACAATCCTGATAGCTCAGAAAGACCTAGGGAAAAGGAAGGGCAAAGGAAAGAGGAAGGCTGACGTCATGGATGGTGAGACCAAGCCAGTGACCAAGCCCAATCCACAACCTGCCAAGAATGCAAAGCCCGCAAAGGATGCAATTTGCCTTTTTCTGAAAGAGGAATTGCAAACTGTATATGGAAGATCTAAAGAAACAGAAGAAAGGCGATGAGGCCTCTTCTTCAGGTATCTTTGTTACAAAAGTTCTATTTCTACTTAACCACTTGAGTATTAGATACAACATGTGGTTTCACATTTGATGTGTAGGGTCTTAGAGACAGTAGAAAGCTGGACAGAAGCAAGATGAACCTGCGTAAAGGCGATGGAGCAAGGGTTGCTGTTATTGCTGTAGGAACATACGAGCTTGTTTTGCCCTCTGGGCTTATTCATTGTTATTATGTACTTTCTTTAAGTTTAAACAATGTTTCTCTTTCTTATTGGACAAGGAAGTTTTACATGTGTTAACTGTAATGGAAGGAGTTCAATTTATAAAGATAATGTTTATTTGATAATCATTGCATCTTAAAATTGGAACGTCAACGTGATAACAATATTTATAACATTGATACGAAAAGGATTAGGATTAACGAATCTAATCCGACTTACCTCTGGCATTGTCGTTTAGGCCGTATAAACGAGAAACGCCTAGAGAAGCTCCATAAAGATGGACTTCTGAGCTCATTTGATTCTGAATCATATGATGCTTGCAAATCTTGTTTACTTGGAAAGATGACAAAGGCTCCCTTCACTGGACACAGTGAAAGGGCGTCCGACTTATTGGGGATCATACATAGTGATGTATGTGGACCCATGAGTATTCAAGCTAGAGGTGGTTACTCTTACTTCATCACGTTCACTGACGACTTCAGTAGGTATGGCTATGTCTACTTAATGAAGCACAAGTCAGAGTCTTTTGAAATGTTCAAAAGATTTCAAAATGAAGTAGAGACCCAAGTTGACAAGAAAATCAAAGTCCTTCGATCCGATCGAGGAGGCGAGTATTTGAGTCAAGAATTTATTGATCATCTTAGAAGTTGTGGGATAGTCTCACAACTTATTCCTCCTGGAACTCCACAGTGGAATGGTGTTTCTGAGAGGAGGAATCGGACATAATTAGATATGGTCCGATCTATGATGAGTCAAGCTGATCTTCCGCCTTCCTTTTGGGGGCATGAAACTGCTGCATTCACACTTAACCGTGTTCCGTCTAAAGCAGTTGAGAAGACACCATATGAGATATGGAATGGGAAGAAGCCCACTATGTCTTATCTCAAGGTTTGGGGATGTGAAGTTTATGTTAAGCAACAGCCTAACGATAAACTGTCTCCCAAATCCCTCAAGTGCTTGTTTGTAGGATACCCCAAGGAAACAAGGGGATACTATGTTTATTGCCCAAACTGACAACAAAGTGTTTGTAGTCAGAAATGGATTCTTCTTAGAGAAGGATCTAGTTTCCAAAAGAAACAGTGGGAGTAAGGTGGATCTTGAAGAAATTCAAAATCCACAAAGCACATCAGAGGCACAGACGGAAACTGAAGAAGTACCACAAGACGTTGTGGAAACTCCTCCAGAAACACAAGGACCACGAAGGTCTGATGGGACACGTTTTCAGCCAGAGAGATATTACGGATTTCTCGTGACTGAAAACAGAGATGTGTTGCTCATGGAGCGTGGTGAACCCACCACCTATCAAGAGGCCATCGTAGATCCCAACTCTGAGAAATGGGTTGAAGCCATGAAGGCTGAAATGCAATCTATGTTCGACAACAAGGTATGGACCTTGGTCGCTCCACCTGAAGGGGTAAAACCCGTAGGGTGCAAGTGGGTTTTCAAAGAGAAAACAGATATGGATGGCAATGTCAGCATCTTCAAGGCGAGGCTAGTTGCGAAGGGGTTTACGCAACGTCATGGTATAGACTATGACGAAACGTTTTCACCTTTTGCAATGGCCAAGTCCATTAGGATCCCCCTTGCCATAGCCGCATATTATGACTATGAGATATGGCAAATGGATGTCAAAACAGCATTCCTTAATGGAAGGCTGCTCGAGGATGTGTACATGACACAACCTGAGGGGTTTGTATGTCCAGAGGAACCAGAGAAGGTATGCAAGCTTCAGAGATCCATTTATGGATTGAAGCAAGCATCCCGGAGTTGGAATCATCGTTTCGATGAGGTAGTTAAAGAGTTTGGCTTCTCACAAAACGAGGATGAACCTTATGTTTACAAGAAGGTTAGTGGGAGCACAATTGTGTTCTTGGTGCTATATGTCGATGACATATTGCTCATTGGAAATGATATTCCAACCTTAGAGATTGTGAAATCTTGGTTGGGAAAATCATTCTCGATGAAGGACTTAGGAGAAGCTGCCTACATTCTAGGCATCAAGATCTATAGAGATATATCTCGAAGGCTTCTTAAATTAAGTCAGAGTATATACTTGGATAAGATACTGAAGGGGTTCAGTATGCGAGATTCCAAGAAGTGATTCATAG
>QANZ01016493.1:247045-258976 GCA_003254925.1 Chamaecrista fasciculata
GATGAGTCTTTTCTCTATGAAGTTGGGCTCTTCTGCAAATGATATCAAATTGAATCTTGAAAGTGGGTGGCTCATTTCAGGGTTAAGACCAAATATGAGTTCATAATTATTTGTCACTCTTAAGGAATTATTTCTTTGCCCAATTAAATCATCAATAAATGAGATTAAATCGCACTCTGAAAGTGAGTTTCCAAGTGGGTTTAGAACTAAGAGAAAATTCTTGAACCCACTTTCGAGGTAGAATTTAACCTTATTTGTCAGTGGTCCCAACTAGGCAGAGAACATACTCCTTAAAAGTTACACATAGTTTCGAACTCAAGCTCGTCGCATTTGGACTTGAAATGAGAGATATAAAACTTTATTAGTTTAATTGTAAATTAGTAGCCTACTTTCAGGATTTATTTTGATCTTGTGCGACCTCAATTAGATAATAAAAAATGATTCGTCAAAAACAATTTGTAGTTGTGAATCGGACTTGTCTTAATCAAACTTAAAAGAGTGATATATAACATTATTATTCAATAGTTTGAGACCACAAGTGAAAAATTATAAAAATATATATAGGACGGACTAATATGAAACAAGTTAATTATTTCTGACCAATTTAAATTTACCATATACTTCTAGGATCCATTTGACTAATCAACCCAATAATTATAAATTTATAGGTATACGTCCTACCAACATCTTACATCTAAAAGGAAAAGGCTAGTGTTTGTCCCAAGTGCACTTCCAAATCAAGAAAATGTCTCCCCCATAATGGTATTTTTTAAGTCACTTCACTCATATTTGCCACATCATCAGCCAACTCAACCTGTCAGATCAGCACTAATGGTAGATAATGGATGGAAAGATTGCACTTAGGATTAACAGTGAGACATTTTTAAAAGTTAAGGGGACCAGAATTGCAACAAAAAAAGTTAGGAGACCAAATTGAGACGTTTTCAAAAGTTATGAGACCAAAATTGTAACAATAAAAATTAAGGGACCAAATTGAGATCTTTGCGAAATTCAGGAGGACCAAAAGTGCACTTAAGCCTTGCTAAAATATCCTCTTTAAAATATGTTGAGGTGGCATTTGAGAGTGAAATTGGATGATAAGTTAAGTGAAGGGTGTTAATTGCATTTAATGAAAAACTTAAGGGGCTACATGTGCAATTTAACCTATTTTTTAGGGGTGGATTCCCGCCCAAATTGCATCCCTATCTAAAATCCCAAACCCCACCTCCTCCTTCATTTCTCTTGCTCTTCGTCTCACTCCAGCCGCCGTACGATCTCAACCCACCACCGCTACCGCCGCCGTCCGACCGGAGACCGTTGGCGATCGCCGTCCAGCCACCACCGTCACTCAGATCCATCGCCGTTCACCGTCCGTCGCTGCTGTTGTGCTCCTTTTGTCGGCATTGCCTTTCTTGCTCAGTTTCGTCAAATCTTTGGGTCTCTCATCTTCTCTTGTATCTCCATGTCCTAAATCTCTAAAGCAAACACTCAGACTGTAATTCCTCCTTATCTTATGCCCTTTTATTTCTTTTCGCTTCTATCTTTACTTAGATTCTTGCTGAATGCTTATTTCCAAGAACGCTCCTGGCATTTCTCCTATTTCCCTACATTTTTATGTCTGAGTCTCATAGTTTTTGAACTAGCATTGTTTGTATGAGTTTTCTCTGAAACCGATTGGGACCTCATAAGCTATACTAATTTCCCGTGCTTCTTCTTCTACTTTCATGACCTGGGGTTCGGTTAGAATACCCATTTCGCGATAGTTAGAGTAAGTTGTATGTTTCTGGAAGAAAATATAATTTTCTTTTGTCTGGGTTTTGATTTTGTAATTTTTTGAAATAAATTTTGAATTCAATAAATTGAAATGAGCAAGGTGAGAATTTTGTATATGATTATTAATGCATTTGTTACACAAAATTCACCTTCTATGTTGTGAGACAAGTGAGTAGGTTCTTAAATGAATGAAAGATACCAAAGGTTGGTTATTTAAGATGTACGCACTTGTCTTGACTGTTCAAACTGAGACTGGTGAGAAACTATTTCTAATTAGTAATGTTACATATAGAATTTGAAGTTGCTGTATAAAGAGTAGTGTCTGTATAAAGACTAATGAGAAACTATTTCTAACTTCAGCTTTTAACTCGTTGATTTTCTCCTTGCTTGTCTATTTAGTAATCTTGAATTTGATATATAATGGAAAAATGAAATTTGGAATTGTTTAGTATTCTGCCAATCCTTGTTAAGTTTAATATTTGAAATTAGCATATTTTATTGTCAAGTGTTTGAATCTTTATCTTCCTTTTTTTTAATCAATTGATAGTTGCTCTTTTCAGAATATTAGCTCTATGACAAATGAAAATTGATATCAGATTCTTTTTCACTAAGAGAACTTTGAACAGGAGTCTGGAGGGACTATTTTGTGAAAGTGTTGATGGTTAGACTTATATAGTGTTATATAATACAGCACCATATCTCCTATTCTGTTGTTCCATTTTCAGTGTTTCTTTGAGTATTTGTATTAATAAGACTGAATAATTAAATTTCAATGTATTGTTAATGTTTCCTGTTATGTTGTTTTATAAAACTATGGATTGACATATATTTGTGGGTTGTTTCTTTTTTATTATGTTGATTATTTAAAAGTAATTTTTTTTAATTTTCTTTTTTTTTTAAAAAAAATCTATTTCCCGCCAACTTGCTTCGTCCTTGCAGTGAGTGGCATCCTTCATTCGTTGACTGAACCCTAGGACCACTGGCCTAGCATCGTTGCATCATTGCTTCATCAATGGCCGGAACTCCTAGGAAGTCTCTTCGGTCTCCTACAAAATGCAAACAACAATCTCAATTGGATGCCAAATCCTCACCTTCACTCAGCCCCGTAACCCCACAATCTGTAGCTCTTCGAAGATCGGCCCGTCGAAGTTCACTGGCCTTCGATTCAATCAATTCTCAGAAGCATAACGATTGCACAGATGGATTTTGTGAATATTCGTTGAAAAGCCCAAAGAGGTGTCGTCGATCAATTGATTATGCTAAAGAAACTAGTAAAGATGAAGTGGTTAACCATAGAAATAGAAATAGGGGAGATAGTTCGAAAGAGATAGCTGTAAATAAAGTGAACAATAAGCGGGGAAGTGGTAAAGATTCAGTTGAAGTTTCTATATCTCCAGCATCACCTGATCAATTGGAATCTAAGAAGAGGAAGAGGGTTGAAGAAAGAAAGGTTGTTACTAGAGCTATGGTTGCAAGAAAAGGGAAACCTGAGAAGGGGCGACAGAGCAGCAATAAGAAACGGGTATACTATAAAAAAGTGATATATGATGGGGGTGAGTTTGAAGTTGGCGATGATGTTTATGTGAGGAGAAGAGAAGACACTGACTCAGATAATGAAGATCCAGAAGTGGAGGAATGTAGGTTGTGTTTTAGTTCTGGGAATGATGTTATGCTTGAGTGCGATGATTGTTTAGGTGGATTTCATTTAAAATGTTTGGCTCCACCATTAAAGGAGGTTCCAGATGGAGATTGGGTTTGTGGGTTTTGTGAGGCTTGTAAGATGGGTAAAGAAGTTGACTTTCCAATGCCTCCACCGGGTAAGAAGCTAGTTAGGACATTGAGGGAGAAGCTTCTTTCCAGTGATTTGTGGGCTGCTCATATTGAAAGGTATGATCTTTTTCTAGACTAAAATTCACATTAATTTTCTTTTACAAAAATATGTTCAATTTTTTTGGTTGGTTTTATGTAAACAGTATATGGAAAGAAGTAGATGGTAGCTACTGGTGTCGAGCAAGATGGTATGTGATCCCAGAAGAGACCACTGTTGGGAGACAACCTCATAACCTGAAGAGGGAACTATATAAAACAAATGATTTTGCAGACATTGAGGTAGGATGATAATTGTTTTGGTTTTTATATACTGATATTAAACTGCTAGCATGAATGCAATTGACATCCTTTGCATTGTTGCAAATTGTTGCAGTGAGTGGTATTTTTCTTTGAAATAGGAGAGCAAGCAATTGTTGACCAAATTTAATAGCTTAAGAAAATAGAAAAAAATTAAATAACAAATTTGACTAACAAAATGCACTTTCATCATATAAACTTTCTGTTGACGCCTATTAAATTATGTGTTGGAGTAAGATTCTACAAATAATGTCAATTGTCAGGCCATCTGGCATCCATAAAAACAGCCAAATCACCCCTTGTATGTTTTTGCTTTCTGTCTATCAAACTTAGTAAAGGTTAAATTACTTGATTATCTTGTTTTCTTGCTTATATCTGAACTCTGGAGTAGAGGGTTTATGATAAGCTTCATTGGGCACATTTTGTCAGCCATGTAAATGAAAGAATATTTGGTTTGCTTAGGTGACTTGGGGGATTCATTATTTCTTTATTCAAAGGACGTTTCTTCAGTAGTAGTACAAAAGAATTCTTTTTGTTTTTGCTAGTCTTATTTTCTTTTCTTTTTTTTTTGGTAATGCAGAAATGCTCTAAAAGATAATTGAGTTTCACACGACTTAGGCATGAGAACTTCTTTGATCTTCAGTCTATTGGGTTAATAACACGTTTGTTTGGGATAAAGAATTTTCTGGGTCTAATCTGCCACTTACTCAAAGTCAATCCTTTCTTCTATAGGTGATTATTTTATTGATCAATTAATTGATCTGTTAAGATCATTGAAACGGATTTTATACTCCTGAAGTTTATCATTATGATGTTCCTGCAATCCACTACAGATGGAATCTGTTCTTAGACATTGCTCTGTCAAGACTCCCAAGGAATTTGCAAAGGCCAACGATGGGGGAGATGATATTTTCTATTGTGAATATGAATATGACATTCATTGGCACAGCTTCAAGCGACTTGCTGAGATTGATGATGACAAAGAGGTAATCATGTCAGAAGAGAAAAATATTAAATATTATGATCTTGGTCATTAAAATGTTGTCATACAGAAATCTAATGGTAATTATGTGTAAATTCTTACATGGCAGGCTGGTGAAGTGAGTGACAATGATGAAGATTGGACTCTTTGCAAGGATGAAGACTCTGATACAGATGAAGATATTGAATATGAAGAGGAGAATATAAAAAGTTCACAATCTCGTTCATCAGCAACTCATGCATTAGCTGCAGTACGAATAATACTGTTTACTGTATTTATAGTTTTTTGGCATGTCAATTTCCTGAGAGGGATGCATTTGTAACTGATACAGAATTTGCGCAAGGGACAGTTCTTTGGGCTTCAAAAGATAGGTACTAAAAAAATTCCACAGTTTGTAAGGACCCACAAGCAGACTGATCTTGAGAGAGCAAAGGCTATGCTGCTATTGGCATCATTGCCGAAGTTTCTACCTTGTAGGAATAAGTAAGTGGAAGTTAGAAAGTTATTTTTTCCTTAAAAAACAGAATTTTATGCTCATTTGTGTAGTTACTAATCAATGCATGCTTTTATATAGAGAAATGGAGGAGATAACTTCATTCATAAAAGATGCTATCTGTGATGATCAATGTTTGGGGCGTTGCTTGTACATCCATGGTGTTCCTGGAACCGGCAAGGTGCTTTCTTTTTTCTTTTAAGAAACCGTATTGCTTCTTTAGTCCACAAGGCTTTAACTAAAATAGGGGAAGTGTAGCTTATTCAGTCTTCTTATTGATCTGAAACTGCAGACAATGAGTGTACTATCAGTAATGAGGAATTTGAGGTCAGAAGTTGATGCAGGAACTATAAGACCCTACTGTTTTGTGGAGATTAACGGTCTGAAATTGGCATCTCCAGAGAATATTTACAAGGTGAAGTTAATGAAGCCTATTGTATTCTGGGTTTATACAAAGACCATACTTGTTGGTTACCCTGTATTATTTATATTCTTTCAGGTCATATATGAGGCACTAACTGGGCACAGGGTCAACTGGAAAAAGGCTCTTCAGTTACTAAATGAGAGATTTGTAGAGGGGAAGAAAACGGGAGAACAAGCTGATCGGCCATGCATTCTGCTTATTGATGAACTTGATCTTCTTGTTACAAGAAACCAGTCGGTAAACAATTGATCTTGCTAAAACGTAATTTGATGTTATTATATCCACTCTTTAACATACTGAATTACATAGCTGTGAACTTCACTTTTATTACAGGTTCTTTACAACATTCTTGACTGGCCTACTAAGCCACATTCTAAACTAATTGTGATAGGTAAGACTAAGCTCTTGCTAATTTTTTTGTTCTACAGTATAATCTCCTTTGTGGGAGAATTTTATAAAAAGATGAAACAAGAATCCCATGGTTATAATGATTATGATGTCAATGCTGAGTACCTCATTCACTGCAAAGACTTAGCTTTAGTAATAACTATTAAGTTACAAATTCAGGGATAGCAAATACCATGGATCTTCCAGAGAAGTTACTTCCTCGTATATCAAGTCGAATGGGCATCCAGAGGCTTTGCTTTGGCCCATATAACTATCAACAGCTTCAAGAAATCATTTCAAGCCGCTTGAAGGGAATAGATGTATTTGAAAAACAAGCTATAGAATTCGCTTCCAGAAAGGTCAGCCTCTAAGTCATCATGAAGCTTAATTTCCTCTAATTTTGTTGTATACTGTTATGATCCAATTGCAAAATATGGGGCTTGAGTCCCATATCTGAAGTGTGAGATTTTCATAAATGGCCTATGTGAATGTTGGACTTTCAAACCTGATTTGCTATCTTTTAGGATATGTCTATTTTAAAAGTTCATTTTATATACCCATTGGANGTGGCCTTAGCAACCCCTTTTGTGGTTGCACTAACTCTAATGCTCACTAATTCTTCATATCTATATGCTTTGCAGGAAAGGGACTCGTCACAATGGCAGATGTTGAAGCAGCCATCCAAGAAATGTTCCAAGCTCCACATATTCAAGTGAGTTGAAGTTTGTGAAGTACTGATTTATTTCTTGACGCTTTAAGCTGCATTATTTTGAATGGTAGATTATATAAGTAGTCAGTGAACGAATATGAGCTGCTATTGATTAAATATAATGTGTAATTGTTTAAGTGACCTAGGTTACAATGATAACAAAGATATATACGGGAAGATTAGAGTCTTGTTGTAAACGGCTAAGCTTTTTCTCATAATGAATGGTTGTTAAATGAATGGAGGCTTTGTCTTCTAATTTAACTAGACTGAAGCTAAGAATTATTAAGAAACTATATGAGTTTTGTTTAGTTCATTTTCTACGACCGCTTATTTTGCTGGACAGTTCATAGAATATTGTTAAATTGGAAATTGATTAGTAACCATCGTCATATTCATCTCAAGATGACAAAATCTTTGAAATTCATTTCTAATTATAAGCACTTGATATGTTCCTTTATCTAGCAGATGTTAAAACTTCACCTAAATTTTACATTGTACATGCCCTTCTTTCATTTGAAGGTGATGAAAAGCTGTTCTAGACTCAGCAAAATCTTCCTGACAGCCATGGTGCACGAGCTTTATAAAACAGGAATGGGGGAAACCACATTTGAAAAGGTCAGGAGCTTCGCTCTTTTATTCCACTTGCTTTGGTATTCTGGTTGAATTCTATAGGATACATGTTCCCTATATAAGTAGTTCTGTTTTTTTGCTCCTAACTCAAGTGAAGCTACCCGCATGAAGTTTTATCAAGATTTCAGTGAACTTACCAACTTAGACATTTGATATTCAGAGGTTTATCATTAACTTTACATCGATTCAATACCTTACCATGGCAAAAACTGCAGAATTTTCATAAATTCTTATAGGGTTCGAATTTACACCGATGTTCTTATAGAAGGTAATATTTGTCAATGTAGTTGGCTATGACGGTTTCGTGTCTCTGTACCAGCAATGGAGAAGAGTTTCCTGGATATGATACACTCTTGCAAGTTGGGTAAGATTTCTTGTTTTAATATTTTGTTTGCTACACCCATAGCCTTCTTATACCAGACTCCAGACTTGTTAGAAACCACTCTCCCAAACCCTCTCACCGAGCAAACAAAAAGAAAAGCTTCAACTTCAATTTTGAAATAGTAAGAAAGGAAACATGTGTTGTTTCTTGGTACAGATAACAAGATGTGTGTAATAAAATACCCTTTCTCCCCTTCCTTGCTGAAAGAAAGAGATTATTTGAATAAGAGCTTAAGTCAATGTGATCCATGCTGATTCTGATGTGTATTGTAATTTTGTTGACAGATGTAGGCTAGGCGAATGCAGGATTCTTTTATGTGAAGCAGGTTCTAAGCACAGGCTGCAGAAGTTGCAGCTCAATTTCCCCAGGTTAGTTTTTTCAGCTACTATAGGGGAAAACTAAAGAGCGTGATAATTTATTAACATTTTTTAACTACATTAAGCTAGTTGGATTTCACATTTCACTTGATTTCATTTGACTGGTTTCTTGCTCTTTGTGACAGTGATGATGTCACCTTTGCGCTGAGAAACTGCAAGGATTTACCATGGCTGGCCAAGTATTTAACTTAGGAATGAAAACTATACTATGTTTTGGAACAATTTTGACGATAACTTCAATACAACTATTTTTTTATGACTTGCAAATTTCTGTCATAGTGGGAAAAGGCTTTGGTTGTTGCAGATTGCTATCATTATTGTTGCAATACAAAGTACTCTAAACGATAGATTGTTTTTTTCAATGAAAAGGCAAGACAGTCTAATAGTAATACGTCCATCTATGCTTGGTCTGTTCTTAATTATGAGTAGATTATTGAGTTGTTTTTTGAAAAGGGTATACTTCTTAGTTCTCACAATGTAGTCTGAAAAATATAAAGATGTCGAATTAATCCTCGGTTCAATTTCATTCTTTAGTTCTAGTGAGTTTAATTGAGTTACTTGTAGACTTATGTAAGAGTTGAAGAAAGGAAGAGTTTTGAACTGTTAAAGACTGATAAGAGTAGCAACAGAGTAAGCTATTTTCAGTTAGTGTTCTCGCTGATAATCTTTTATTTTAGTTTTGTTTCTGTTGGTTATGTAATTTTTTATGTACATGGCCTTAAGTAGTTAGGATTTTATTTTTAACAGTTTGCCCATTGCTGTTTCTATACATTCTTCGATTATTTTGATGCTTTCATTCCATCGTGAGTTAGCTAAGATCGCTCCTGTTTCATGATGTATACTGCTGGATGATTCTTCATGGTTGCTCACGAAATTAATTGAGTGAATGGTTTTACTACTGTGGTATTTAATTTTGCTTCGCGAGAAAACTCAAATACTTTGAACATTGTTGAGATTAATCGACAATGCCATTCATGCCCATATGATTTCCCAATGACGCAATTGGTTCAAAGTAAGGCAGTCAAGATTTAGATTTAAATAGTAAGATCGTACGATCTTACGATCTTGCAAGGCCAATTCTAATTAAATCGGATGCAGGATCGGTTTTGACCAAGATCTGAGTAAGATCTAGATTTAAATCGTAAGATCGGTAGGATCGTACGATCTTACCGATCTTGTAAATTTTTTTTTAAGCTTTTTTTTTTTAAAAAAAAAAACCCAAAAACAATTAAAAACTTTCAAAAAGGTCCCAAAAACACTTTAAACAATTCCACAAAGGCCCAAAAGCATTTAAAAACTTTCAAAAAGGTCCAAAAACACTTTAAACAATTCCACAAAGGCCCAAAAACATTTAAGAGACTTTCAAAAGACCATAAAACTTTCAAAAAGGTCCTAAAAACACTTTAAACAATCTCACAAAGGCCCAAAAATATTTATAAGACTTTCAAAAAGGTCAAAAAACACTTTAAACAATTCCACAAAGGCCCAAAAACATTTAAAAACTTTCAAAAAGGTCCAAAAACACTTTAAACAATTCCACAAAGGCCCAAAAACATTTAAGAGACTTTCAAAAGACCATAAAACTTTCAAAAAGGTCCCAAAAACACTTTAAACAATCCCACAAAGGCCCAAAAATATTTAAAAGACTTTCAAAAAGGTCAAAAAACACTTTAAACAATTCCACAAAGGCCCAAAAACATTTAAAAACTTTCAAAAAGGTCCAAAAACACTTTAAACAATTCCACAAAGGCCCAAAAACATTTAAGAGACTTTCCAAAAGACCCTAAAACATTTTAAAACTTTCAGAAAGGCCCTAAAACGTTTTAATGACTTCCAAAAGACCCTAAAATGTTTTAACAACTTTCAAAAAAAGTCCAAAAATATTTAAGAGACTTTCCAAAAGACCCTAAAACATTTTAAAACTTTCAAAAAGGCCCTAAAACGTTTTAAACACTTAAAAAAAAGAGCCCGGCCAAAATGCGGTGTTCACAAGTACAAACCACTTAGGCTTGAAGTTTAGGCTTGAAGTTTTTTTTTCTTTTTAGATTTCAATCACTAATTCACTACTTATAATTAAGTTTGTTGTCTTTTTATTTTTATTTTTTCAGGTATGAAGATGTTGTTGCTTTGTTTTTGTTAGCGTTTGACTGAACTTTTGTTAGCTTTTTGTTAGAAATGGGAGATGTTGTTGCTTATTATATATATTTATATATACATACTCATAAGTTATAAGATGAATTTATGACTTATGAGCATTTATATATATATATACATATATAGATATTAGTAATTGTTTATATGATTTATATAATATTTTTTTAGGAAATTCATAGGATCTTACGATCCTCGATTCGATCTTACGATTCGATCTTTCTCATGCTCCTTCCGATCTTGAGTAAGATCTCGATCTTGACTGCATTGGTTCAAAGTATATCGCTCATGATACATGCTAAGTAGCACTGAAGAGTACTATACTATGTAATAGGACAGCTAGAAGTAACTAAAAACTAAGCAAAATTTTTCAAGAAAAGCAATCCAATGTTGAGTTTTATAGACAATTGTCATTGAACACCCAATAATCATACAAACTGAGGGATGGCCAAAATAAAAGGGTTACCAGCGAATCGTATAACTCCTCTCTTCAAGTTCTGTGAAAATTTGGATGCATTTGAACTTTTTTTGTCTTTCTTGGAAAGCATGATTTTGCTTTTCATACAAGTATGCACCAAGTTCTAAGTGACCAATGCACTGTTTTTTTTTTTTAATCATTTTCTTGTTATTATTGCTAGTTTTATTATAAGTTGAGATCAACTTTTCATAAACCTACTTTTGAGATTGATTTGATCTCATTTATTGATGGTCTCAACTAGTAGAAAAAAGACTCATCAAAAGTGACTCATTTATATGTTGAGATCAACTTTTCATAAACCTACTTTTGAACTTGATTTGATCTCATTTATTGATGGTCTCAACTAGTAAAAAAAAGACTCATCAAAAGTGACTCGTAATTTTAAATTCATTGCATTTGAATTTAAAACGAAATATATATGATCAATTTCATTTGTTTAACCGTAAAATAATCAACCCACTTTTCAAACTCGTATTGATCTTATTTGTTGACAACCCCAACTAGATAGATAAATACTCATTAAAAGCAACCTATAGTTATGGACTCGTGGCATTAGAACTTAAAACAATATAAATATAATCATACTCAATAGTTTAGGATCAAAGTGAATTATTATGGAAATATATAGAATTAATTTGAATATTTTAAATAATAAAAGACCAAAATAAACTGAGAGAAAAATATATGAACAATTTAAGCATTCGACCTTACGAATGCTAATAAGAAGCTTATATTCTTTATTGGCCAAAGTCCTATTTTGGTCCCCCACTTATGCTCCTTGTTCCAAATAGGTCCCCCAGTTATTTTTTGTTCCATATTGGTCCCCAGTTATGCAAAACTTGAAAAAGTTGGTCCCTCTAACGTTTTCCATCCATTTTTCCGTTAAAAAAAGAGGAAAAATAAACTTTCATCCCCAAAAGTTTTATTTTCTTATATTAAGGTCATTTTCTTTTTATAATAGGATCAAAACGTAAGAAAAGAAAGTAAATTAAGATTTTAAGTGAATTTACCCAAAAAA
>QANZ01016493.1:259632-328807 GCA_003254925.1 Chamaecrista fasciculata
CACGCAAATATGTATGTAAAATAAATGAGGGACTAAATTGTTAACTCAGTAAAAAAGAAGGGATCAAATAATAATTTTCCTCTTATTATTAATTTTGTACTATAGTTTTAAAATGTGGATGACCAGAAAGGGGTGGAGTCATATAATATAAGATACTAGGGGCTTTGCGTGTCCTAACGGACACGCAAATATGTATGTAAAATAAATGAGGGACTAAATTGTTAACTCAGTAAAAAAGAAGGGATCAAATAATAATTTTCCTCTTATTATTAATTTTGTACTATAGTTTTAAAATGTGGATGACCAGAAAGGGGTGGAGTCATATAATATAAGATACTAGGGGCTTTGCGTGTCCTAACGGACACGCAAATATGTATGTAAAATAAATGAGGGACTAAATTGTTAACTCAGTAAAAAAGAAGGGATCAAATAATAATTTTCCTCTTATTATTAATTTTGTACTATAGTTTTAAAATGTGGACGACCAGAAAGGGATGGAACCATATAATATAAGATATATATATATATTTTGAGTGTACATGCAAATAAGAAAAAACTAACGGAAAAAACTTGGGTAAAGTTTCTTATATCTTTGTTATAAGGTTCTTCCAATTTGATTTACATTTTCTCTCTTCTATAATTGGTCATGCAAAAATGTGTGTTTAATATTCCCTCTCTATCATGATTGATCATGTATAAAATATTTGTCACATGTCAAATGTTGATTGGGGAACCTTATAACAAAGATATAAAGAATCTTACCTATGTCTTGTCTAAAACTAAAACTTCATGAAAGCCAACCCCAACCTCATTAGGGACTTCAATTGAGTAAAGAAAGAACTCATCAAATTTAACTTGTAGCTCTAATTTAATCATATTTGAGTTTGAAACGAGAATGATGTGACCATATTCTAGTTAGAGATTATAATAAAACTTGTAGGAAACATTAAAGATAAACAAAGAACAAAAAAAAAATATGAGACCAAAATGGAACTTAAGGTAAACATTAAGGACCAAAATAAGTTTTTCTATTCTATTCTATCCCTAAACGTAAATTGGCTTGCTTTGGCTTTCGGTGTTTCACAGAGCAAACCAGAGAGATAGAAATGGCTTCACTATCATCGTTAATGGCTTCTTCCACTTCCACTCCATTCCTCCTTTTTCCTTCTTCTTCTTCTTCTTCTTCTCTTCGCCAAAAAACCCTAACCCTAAATCGCACTCCACGTGCTTCCTTCCCTCTCCTTCCCGCCAACCTTCACTTCAATCGCCAATCTCTTCCTTCTTCCCCAATTCTTCTTATCACTCGTCGAATTCGAGCCTCGATTTCATCTGCTGCTACTTCATCGCCGCCGGAGATTCTCTCCGGCTTCACTCGCACACTCGCCACTCTCTTTGCCCTAGCTTTGTCCCTTTCGAGGGTGTTCATCAAGCTCGCTCATCGAATTCTGCTTCCTGTGTGGTCGGAGCAGCTCGCCGGAATTATGAGCCTCAAGCGAAACTCAATCTCCACCACCATGGGTCCTCTTTTCTTCGCTGCTCTCCGGGACCGTCCGGCTGGGTCTCTCAACACTCCGCTCACGGTCGTCGCCGCCGGACTCGCAAAATGGCTCGATATCTACAGTGGGGTTTTGATGGTTAGGGTTTTGCTCAGTTGGTTCCCTAATATTCCTTGGGAACGCCAGCCTCTCTCGGCCATTAGAGACCTTTGTGATCCTTATTTGAACTTGTTTCGCAATATCATACCGCCGGTTTTTGATACCCTGGATGTTAGTCCCCTCCTTGCTTTCGCGGTTTTGGGAACACTTGGCTCGATTCTCCATGGCAGCACCATTTGATTGATTGGTTCGGTTTGGAATTTCACTGTTATTTCGACATTTTGTACTTCATTATCGCAGTGATACAACAAATATCGTAGTTATTTTTTTTGTCAAGTTTCAAAATAGAAATTTTGATGGTAGTTGTTGGCATTAGCTTACTAGCGAGCAGGTGTTCTTAATTAGTGAACCTTGCGTTTGTATGTTTCTTGCATCTCATATAGTATGAAGTGTTTCACAAGTTATTTTTGTCAAGTTTCAAAATAGAAATTTTGATAGTAGTTGGCATTAGCGTACTCAATTAGTTGGTTAAGCCATTAAGGCTTCTTTTCGCTTGTATGCTGTCATAATTGAATAACAGATACTAGTATTTCGCTCCATTTCTTTTAAACGTGTTTTCTTGGAAGTTTGAAGTTATTATTGATTTATCTTATTTTCAAGGTATTGCAATGGTGAAGTGAGTAGAAGATGTAATGTTTCTTAGTTTACACTAGAATCAGAGAGCAGGTGTTCTTAATTCGTGAACCTTGCATTTGCATGTTTCTTGCATCTCATATAGTATGAACTGTTTCATAAGTTATTCATTATTCAATCCAATGCGTATATGATTAGATAACAAGAATATGAATGATGTTGTCTTCATGGTCATGACTCATGAGTCACTAAAATTAGTTGGCAGTTAAGTACTATTGCTTGTGCCAATCACTACAAAAAAAATTATGGTTCAACTACAGTTATTTAACTATTAATAACCTTGGCCGGTCAAGAAAAAAAACAGTGCCCTCAGCCGCGATTGATTTAATCGTCCCTATCCAAAAATTTCAGAGTTGCAAAATTAGGCGCCAGACATATTTACCATCTCCCTCCTTTTTTCTTCACTCCACTCATGAATTCCCTCTTCCCTCGTAAGGATCCACAAACAGACTGATCTCTAGAGAGCGAAGGCTATGCTGCTATTGGCATCATTGTCAAAGTTTCTACCTTGTACTTGTAGGAATAAGTAAGTGGAAGTTATAAAGTTATTTTTTCCTTAAAATGAAGAATTTTATACTCAATTGTGTAGTTACTAATCAATGAATGCTTTTATATAGAGAAATGGAGGAGATAACTTCATTCATAAAAGATGCTATTTGTGGTGATCAATGTTTGGGGCGTTGCTTGTTCATCCATGGTGTTCATGGAACCAGCAAGGTGCTTTCTTTTTTCTTTTAAGAAACCTCATTGCTTCTTTAGTCCACAAGGCTTTTAAGTAAAATAGGGGAAGTGTAGCTTATTCATTCTGCTTACTGATCCGACCGAAACTGCAGACAATGAGTGTACTATCAGTAATGAGAAATTTGAGGTCAGAAGTTGATGCAGGAACTAGAAGACCCTACTGTTTTGTATTGATTAACGGTCTAAAATTGGCATCTCTAGATAATATTTACAAGGTGAAGTTAATGAAGCCTATTGCATTCTGGGTTTATACAACAACCATACTTGTTGGTTACCCCATATTATTTATGTTCTTCCAGGTCATATATGAGGCACTAAATGGGCACAGGGGTCAACTGGTTTCTTGCTCTTTGTGGCAGCGATGATGTTGCCTTTGAGCTGAGAAACTGCAGAGCATTGCTAGCCAAGTATTTAACTTAGGAATGAAAATTGTCCAACACTGACGATAACTTCAATACAACTAAATTTTTATGACTTGCAGATTACTGTCATCATTGTTGTAATACAAAATAGTTTAAACAATAGATTTATTCCTTGGTTCAATGAAGAGGTCAGACAGTCTAATAGTAATACGTGTGCTTGGTCTTTTCTTAATTATCCGTGAGAATTATGTACAACCATAGTGCACTGATACCATAATTATGAGTAGATTAGTGATTTGGTTTTTGAAAAGGTATACTTCTTACTTCTTAGTTCTCACAATTTAGTCTGAAAAATATAAAAATGTTAACTTTAATCCTTGGATCAATTTCATTCTTCAGTTGTAGTGCATTTAATTGAGTTACATGGAGAATTATCAATTATATAAGAAGAATTGAAGAAATGAAGAGAATGAACAGTTAAAGACTGCTATGAGTTATTTTGGTTTTGTTTCTGCTTCTCATGTATTTTTTTTAAGTATTTTTAATAGTTTCTGTTCATTCTTTGCTTATTCTCATAATAAGATTGAACGCTTTCATTCTTCCGTGAGTTATAACTTATAATTCTTCATTATTGCCCAAAAAGAGTTTATTGAGTTAATAGTTTTGCTACTGAGGTATTGAATTTTGCTCAACAGTCGTGTACTGATGAAAAATATAGTTATAAAATGTGTCACGTAACATACTACATAATTAACAAAAGAAAAATCAACGTGAGTGAATTTAACAATGATTAGTGATCAACACAAATACAATATTACTTTGAACAAACTTATCTCTATTAAAAAAAATCAGTGAAAATATGAGAAAAACTCAAATAATTTGTGATTAGATTAGATCAACCGTCAACACATTGTCATGCACTCCAAATTCATACCCATATGATTTCACTATGAGGCTATTGCGTTTACATGCTAAGTAGTACTGAAGAGGATTATAACATATAATAGGGCAGCTAGACAAAACTAAAAACTCAAAATTTTAAAGAGAAGCAATCCTACGTCGATCTTTATAGACAATTGTCATTGAACTCCCAATAATTATACAAACTGAGGGATGGCCAAAATCAAGGGTTTATCAGGGGACTACCGAAGGATGGATTCCACAAAGAAGCGCTCACCAATCATGCAACAAAATGCATTTGTATCTCATCAACTGTGTATTAACTGGATATTAAGCCTGAGCCTACACAATTTCCGGCAGCAATTGCACGATACGAGAATGATACTGCACAAAATTGATCTAGTACTACATAGATCCTAGGTCTGCTGTGAAAATGGTGAGGTTTTCAGCCAGAGTGACCGCCCTAAAATGGCATTTCCGTGCACCGATAGATATGCAGCATTTAGCCTGGTAAGACAACCAAGGATACATCAAAAACAAACAAGCCAATATGATCATATGTAAAGATGGTGTCTATCTCTAGATACCTAGACATAAAAGTAAAGATAAACTTACTTATCGACATCAGGCATGGCCAGGGGATCGTATAACTCCTCTCTTTGTTCCATATTTGGCATAGCCATAGATGCCATGTCTTGAGCACCCTCAACCTGAAAATAAACAACCCACATGCATGAGTAGTTCAATAACTAATTTTAAGACAACACTGTTCCACCCCAACAGTTTTTTTCTGCTATATGAACCAATATGTAATGCGAAGTACATATTCTGGCCAAAAAAAATAATCCAAAGCAAATTTATATAATAACATACCTGTTGAGGGTACTGTGTATAACCAGCATATGCGCCATATGCATATGCGGAAGGATCAGGAGCTGCACCATAAGCATAGGCTTCATAGCCCTGTCCATATCCATAGTAGGCACTCCATTGACTTGGATCCATCTGTGCCCCCCACGCACCAGGTACGTCCTAGAATAATTTTGTGGCATGTTTTGTTAGCAAAAGTATATCAAATTCATATATATCAACCCTTAATATCAGGAAAACTAGGATGGATATCCAGTTCAATAGCATCATTTTAGTCAATCTTATTACTCTTTATTGTCCCATTTAAAGATTCTCATTCATCCTTGCCGGTCATTTGTATGTTGATAGATTTATCCTCACACGTCTCGTCATCTCCGAGTGAATGTCTTTATTTTTTATCCAATGTTTTCTCGTGGTTACACTCATTGTCTACGAAACCTCATGTCTGGTAGAATCAACAGACTTGTCTTCCAAAATTATTCATTCACAACCCAAATTTAGATACCACAAAGCATGGAAAAACATAATAAAGATCAGAAAAATTATACTAAAACAGTAACATGGAAGATATATAGGCAATCTACCAAACAATTTTGGAAGAAATACTATCATGCATTCCATCAATTTCTAAGATTGAAATGCATGATGCCCTAGTGGGACAAACTTCTAAACAAACATTTTGTGAAGAAACGAACCATTTCTGTTAATCACCTGTCTAGCTGTTGGGCTCCTACCCCAAGAAATTCGGACCACTTGTTGACCTATCATCTTTCCCTGCATCCTCTGAATGGCTTCTTCAGCGGATGCTCTGCAGACCAAAGCAATAGGAGAAATATATATTAAAAAAGGCACTTAATAAGATTTATAAAACAAAAACAAAAAGAATGATGGAAGACCTCAGAAAACACAGAACGCGTTGCCTCATTAAAGTACTGCCTTGAAAGAGAGGGTACTTGAAAAGGTGGAAGGCGTTTCATTTGTGAAAGCCATATCTTTGCCTTTTAATTTATACAATCATAGTAACCACATTAAGACTCTACAGATTTGAAGGAAAAAGGAGAGGGAAGATGGGAAAAAAAATACCTTGCCCCATATTGAACAAAACCACATCCTTTTCCAGCATGAATCTTGACAGATACAATTTCCCCAAATTGCAAGAAGGTCTGCTTTAGCTCCTCTTCTGTGATATTAAGATCCAAATTGCCAACAAAAATCTGCAATGCAAAGAGAGGTAGTAAGACACCATAGAAGACTGAAATTACAGAAGTTGTAGGTCTGTTTAACTTACAGTGGTATTGTTCACATCATACTCTGGTGGAACTGTATTTACTGGGGCGGTATATGCTGGGACTGGGTATATTGCTGTCAAAGAAATACTTTGGTCAGTGTGTCTTCCAAGTTGCACTAAATAGAAATAGCAAAAAACTAAAATATAGCTATTCTCCATGGAACCAAAGAATAACTGACAAAATTTCAGACATCTCTACATGAAATGATTACAACAGAAAGTTTCCTGGTCTGCTTTTCTTGGTAAACAAATAAACAAAGAGAAGTGTGAGGATAAATCAATCAATTGACAATCACTCTGCAATGGTTCAGCTTTTGAGTTAGCTAGTTTCTCCTATGTATGCCAAAACCAATGAGATAGCAGTTAAAATAGTATACTTTCTTAACACGGAATAATTTTCATTTTTTTTTTAACATAAAATCCTTCTCGACTTTAAAAGCAAATAAAACATTCAATGTAGCAACATAGACCACCAGGGAACATCTCAGACCCACATCCACACCTGATTAGTTTTCTTATTTAAAACTTTTTATATCAAACCAAAATATTTCTTATTCCATTTAAATTGAGTGTGTAAACTAATAAAATAATAAATCCTTTTGCTACTAAGACATATAGGGTAGAACAATAATATATATTGAGTTACAATTCTAATAGTTCCTTAAAAAATTCCTAAGATATTTTATATTGGCAAGTAAATTACAATAGCCAAAGAATCATTTTTACAGTAAATAAAGTTGTTTAGAATTGAAAAAAGACTCCATTGTATTTCGAAATTGTGGTAAAAAATATATATATAATATTTATATCTTATATTATATGGCTCCACCCCTTTCTGGTCGTCCATGTTTAAAATTATAGCCTATGAAATTAAAAATAAGAGAAAATTTACTATTTGGTCTCTCTTTCTTTACTAAGTTAACAATTTAGTCCCTTATTTATTTTACATACATATTTGCGTGCCCGTTAGGGCACGCAAAGCCCCTAGTAAGCTTATATGCTTTTTTAAAAATATAAAATTAGCAAATAAATTATAAATGATCCCGGAGTGGGGAGTATTCTTGTTCCCCGGGAAGTCTATGACAATCATCAATTATAGTCACCTTTAGCAGCAGCATATTGTTGTGGAAAACCAGTGGTCTTCTTTGGAGTTGCAGCACTAATGCGCATTGGCCTACTTGAGCAATAAACACCATTCATTTCAGTCATAGCACGATTCCTTTCAGTCTCATCAGAGAATTTTACAAACCCATATCCCTTGGACCGTCCAGTATTAGGATCAGTCACTACTTTGGCGCCTCTAACTGAAGGATAATGGGCTCTAAATGTCTCCTGTAGAAGATAATCTGTAACATCAGGCGCTAGATCCCCTACAAAAATTGAGTGCTCAGGCCCAGCGTCAGGACGTCGCTCCCCAATACCAAATGATGCCCAATTCAACCTGAAAGTTTGTTCTGTTCCAGGCATTTGTGTTCCATTGTAAGTCTGCAGAATCCGCTCTGCTGCTGCATGGGAAACAAACTCCACAAATCCATAGCCTTCAGGCTGTCCAGTGATCTTGTTACGTATGATCTTTATGGAAACCACCTACATTGAGCAATGCAATCCATTTCTATGAGCATCTTGTCACCGACAACATAAATATAAAAAACCAAGATACATGGAATGCATCAAATTTACCATCAATAGCTCATCAAGTGTAATATGTTCCTGAAATCAATCATCTGCTCAAAAAAGACTCAAGCAAGAGCCATATGCCGGGATGTAGCATCATATGTGCAACTAAGTTGAAGAGCTAAGTCATATATAATATTATTTTAAACTCCAACATAGGTCAGAAACACGACTATTCTGATTCTTCATGTGCAAACGCTTTTTGAATGCATACAAAATGTAATCCACTCACAGGTATACAAAGGTTTGACTACTTTTGCCAGACAAAACAGTAGAAACATAGCTTTTTGTTGTTGATCCAATAATAATATCCCAGCATATCTCCAAACAAACCACATAATCAGACAACATAAATGAGTGTTCCCCAACAAAAACACACATTGAGTACATGGCCAAGATTGGCAGCAAAACGGGAATTCATTGGTGGAAAAATATGATAGTAAAAGCTTACATTAATAAGTTAGACAATGTCCATAAAAAAACCTTCTTTATCTATGGAATAAATAACTTAAGCTTTCCATTTAAAAACTAAAAGTGACTTTTCCACTTCCACCCGTGTTGCAGAGGGGATAAATAAGGATGTGACCAGGCTCTTCATCTTCTAGGAACTAACTTACAAAATGACCCTTTTGCTAACCACTCAAATATTGTGATCACACACTTCGATTTTAAATTCACTCAGATTGACCTCTTGCTAGATGTTGCTTATTCTAGGCATAGTAGCACACACAACCTAGATCCTTCAAAACTAGCTCTTACTGGCGCTGGTTTACTCTAGAGTTAGTGTTGCTACTGAGAAAAAGATGAAGCAGCCAACTCCAAATTTTGGAAACACCCAATGAATGATAGTTCAAGGAATTGATGTAATGTAAGTACTTAATCATCCAAAATACGAAGACTCCCAGTTCCCAATTCTCCGTGTGAAAACCCTCTTCAGATGCAACCACAAAGTAAAACACTAGACAGATTGGACGTCTTCTAACAGTAATGTGTTACTAGGAAGAATTTCTATGGAAAGAAATATTTGAACAATCTCTTAAATTACACCCCATAAAATTCTACTAGCAGGGCCCTCCTAAATTTCTACGTTTTCCATTCTTTTTTTCTTATTAGCGCAACCGCACCTTCCAACTTACATGTTTATCTTTTAATTTTACCTCAATGGAACCTACAGATACAATTTTTTACCAGAGAATCTTTACTTAAGCAGAATCATTTCATACATACATGAATGATTATTTATTATTGCGAGTCCAAGAAAAGGAAAAGAGAAAGAAAGAAAGAAAGATGAACCTCGCCGGTGTGGGCGAAGCAGTGACTGAGGTAGGTTTCGTCGACCCAGTACTGCAAATCCCCAATCCAAAGGGTTCGAACTTCTTCGATGGTGGCGGGTTGATGATAGCCTTGCGAAGAGGTCGTTGTCATCTTCGTCTCTATACTGCCCACTCGATCAACCGTAAATGTCACTGCTGTTTCCCCTCTCAAATGGAGAGAGAGGTAAACCCTATGAGAACCAGTTGTGAGATGTAAGTATGTCAGGATTCATTCGTTTTTTTGTCCTAAATAAATAAATAGTAATCTTCTAGTGCAAATTTAGTTTCATATTTTTCACTCTAGTCCCGTATCTTTTTTTTGGTTACATTTTTGGACTTTGGTCTCATATATTTAGTTCAAATATAAAAATGGTTTTATATCTTTTTTTGTTACAGATTTGATTTCATTTTTTGTAAAAGGTTCTACCATTAATCCCACCCTAAATTTCATCCATCTCCCATGTTAAGTGTGACGTGGACAGCTGACGTGAGAGACTAAAATTGTAAAAAAGAAAAGAGATAGGACCAACCTAAGATCGAATCTCTTACAGAACCTCTTGGTGAGAGTAATAATTAAGGCAAAAGTATCTTTGGTACCTTTAAAGTATGATGTTAGTTTTAGTTGTACCTCTAAAGTATGGTGTTAATTTCAGTTGTACCTCCAAAGTTTTTTTGTATCAATTGTATCCCCAATATTTTACATTTGAGTCAACTTTAGCCCTAAATTGGAGATACAATCGACACAAAAAAAGAAAAGATTGAAGGTATAATTGATTGGAAAAAACTTTTGAGATACAATTGAAATTGACATCATACTTTAGGGTACAACTGACCCAAAAAGTTTTGGGAGCACAACTAAAATTGATTTCATACTTTAAGGATACCAAAAATACTTTGTCGGTATGAGTTATAACAAATTTAGGTTGAATGTTTTAAAAAGATAGTGAAAAAGACAATAAAGAAAGCAATGAAGAAGAGAAATAAAAAAAAAAAGAAGATAGATGGGGATGAGAAGATGAAGTACCTAAATAATAATCACAAATTCGATAGTCTTTGCCTAATAAAGATAATTAGGAGTTATTATTATTATTATTATTATTATTATTATTATTATTATTATTATTATTATTATTATGTCAAGCAAACCACATCCAAAATAGTTATTTCGCAACCAGGAAGATATAGATCAATTATGACAATTATAAACGATTTAACCGAGTATGCAATTTATAATGAAACATAACAATCTTCAATTAAGCAATGACGACAATAGAACCAATAGATAGATCACTCGTATCAATCGATAGCTTATCAACGCGTAAGCCTAAAGAGCAAACTTTATTAATCATAAAAGTGATGATCCAACCGGAACAAAAACAAATACAAATAATAATGTTTATAAAAGAATAAAAGAACCATTACATACTATTGTCTAGAACTAACAATAATTAGACACAACCGTAATCTTAAGGTGAACTAGAAAGCAAACACAATAATAATAACAAATTTCTTGGATAATGAAGAACAATGAGCTCAGACCTCCTTTGAATTCTCCTCTGAGATGATAGAATTAGTTCATGGTGAAGAAAGAAGAAGAAGGCAAGAAAATGATAACAGGACGCCCAGATGAGGTTTTGAAGTGGTATCTATAAACTAGAACCGACGAGCTCTATTTATAGGCAAAGTTCTCGTCCTTGCGTCCCGACGCACAGGATTTCCGATAAGATCTAGATTTTAAACTTGATTCTCGAGATTTTGACTTTGTATGCACACCAAAGACAACTGTGCCATTTTGCTCCGTGACAGCGCAAAACTCTATCTTATCTAGTTCAGCATGACATATTGCCGTGCCGGAGGCGCAAGTGGGGCGCAAACACCATTTCCTTGCTGACTCATTTCTTCTTCAAATTTGGTCTTGGTTTTTTCATTTTTTCTGAGGTTTAAGATGATAATGAGCTTGAAAACACTTAGCAAATAATTATTTAATATATATGATTTATAATGTAAACTTCCCAAGTAAAATATTATCATCAACAAAATTTGACAGAATGCATCTTATCTCTATTTTCCAGGCAAAATGGATAGTAAAACCTTAAAAAGAAACTATTAAGAGTGTGCCATTGTAAATGTCTTTATTTCTTTTCTTTTTTTCCCTGAGGATTTTGTAAGAGGCGATCTATAAGTGCCTCTATAAACATTTATAGAGTTTGGAGGCATGCTCTGACCTTGGTGAGCCCTGAGACCCAACTCATCTAAACTTTTGATTACAAAAAAAAAACTTATTAAGGAGTTTCAGCTTTTTAAAGTATGTTCAAAACTTAGGAGGCGTTTGATACACAGATTGAAAAAATAATCGTGGGATTATGATTTCCGGACTAAATTAATACTGTGTTTGATACGCGGATTAGAAAATTAGTTCTGGAAATATTGTATTCATGGGAAAGCCTTAATCCCATGAAATGGCCCAAATTTAATCCCACCTTAGGTGGTGGCATTAGTCTAATACTCTAATCCCATGACATGGGATTATTTTTGTCCATCCAAGATGGCTTTATTACCCCTAATTAATTTTCTTTAATTAACTTTTTATCTACAAACCTTTGCCACTTTTCATCTTTCCCTAATTAATTTCCCCTAATTATTTTTTTATGATATAATATTTTTTCATGAATTGTTTTGAAATTTTTTTACATTTGATAAACTATTAGTTGAGAATAAAAAGTCAAGGGCATATATGTAAAAGTATTAAATATTCCCAGGAATATCAAAGTTGAACCAAACACAAAATCGTAACATTTTCGAAAATTTTGCAAAATAATCCTCGGATTATTTTAATTCATCCAAACAGATATTCTTATAATCTAGGAAATCTTATCCGTTGGAATCACATTCTTGGGAATGTAATTTCTGAAAATGAAAAAATAATTCATGTATCAAACGCCTTCCTAAAGTAAAAGAAAATAAAAGAGATTAAAGGAGAGTGATATTGATAAAATGTTTTTTTTTCTAATCTAAAACATCTTAAATTTGTTAACAAATTTAAAAATTAACCACCCATTATTCTTCTCTAAAAATTTCCAAAATTTTCATATATATATATATATATATATAAGAAAAAAAAACACATTTTAATGATCACGTTCTCTTCTATGTTCTCATCTCTTCCATGATCTTTTACTTGGATATATAAATTGGATTGAAATCTCATCTCATTTTCATATATAATGGTAACTAACTAAACTTGGCATAGAGACAAAAAGTCATCTTTCACAAAAGATAATAAATAAAAAAAGCCAGCATGATGAGCAGACATGATTCTTTAATTGCAACGGTAATTAATGGCCGCTGAAAGTATAGTCACACAAATATATGGCAACGACATACACAACACAAACCCTTTCCATTATCATCACAATTTGAACATTTATTAATTTGTCTTCTTTTCGAAAAATATATATAAATATTACTCTCTCAATTTATCGTTTTCTGATTTTTCTCTGATCGATCATCTTCATCTTAATTTAATGTTCTCATCCATATAGAAGCCATGGCGATTCCAGCTGCACTCGTTATTCTTCCCGTAGGCATTCTTTTCATTATCTCAGGTCTCATCGTTAATATAACCCAGGTAATTCATATATATATATATAATTTTTTTTCTCTTTTCTGATTTTCTCCTTCTTCAATTTATATTATTGTCCATCTTTTTGTCGCCGGAATATTTGTATATTCTTTAATTTGTCATTCTTTATTCTTCTGGTTGCCCATTGCAAATGAAATTGTGGGAACTGATTTTAGAGACCTTGAGGGAAATCCTTATATAAATTAGGGTCTGTTTAGTTGTTATGTTTCTTGTTTTTATTTTCACTAAAAACAGAAAATATGATTGAAATTGTGTTTTTGCAATTTTTTACTTATTTTACCAAGATGACCATTTGTTAATTCATGAGTCCTGACACGTATTACAACTTCTTATTACTTTGTTAGTTTTCGAGAAGATTGAAAAGTATTACAAACTACTTGCCTACAAAAATGTCTGTTGTTATATATAATAAAATAATAATAATAATAAGTTGATAATTACTTCCTTAAATATTAATAATTATAATAAAAATGGTCTTGCATATATATATGCAGGCAATTTTCTTTGTCCTTGTTTGTCCACTATCAAAGAATTGGTACAGAAGAATAAACAAGATACTTGCGGAATCATTATGGTTAGAGCTCATATGGCTCATTGATTGGTGGGCAGGCATCAAGGTTCTTGCTTTATCTTAGTTTCTCCATCTTAATTTATATGCATTTAATCAAGAAAAAGATCAATATATGCATTATGGGATAATAGTTTTGCAATCTGACGTTGGATTTTTGTGTGGATTAGCTATTGTAGGATTAATATTTGTATTTATTGATAAGTAATTAATTTATTGTAAATCTGAATAAGAATGGATTGGGTTCATATTACTTGTGGTAATTCGTGATGGGTTGGATTATCCACAAGCCTTCCAATAGCAGACAAAGAACCTCAACTCACGTCCAAAGAGTATTAGCAACTATCCCATTAAGTTGTTAATGTTTACAAAGAGCCAATTTATAGTGGAGACTATTTTGTTAACTATTTGATTATATTAATAATCTATCTTTTTTGGACTAAAATATGATGTTGTATGTGTTCAGGAGTAGTTTTGTTATTTTACAATAACTAAGGGGACCCTTTGCAATTTTACCTAAAAGATGAAAAGTTTTGGTTTGTTTTAGACAAACCGAGAAAGTGGGTTTTTGGATAAAAGGGGGTTGTTCCTTTTGTTCTATTCCTGACACAAAACTCTGGTCTCCACTCTTGATATTTTGCTATTGGGCTCTTTGTGCTTGGCTTTGGAACTCTGGGATAAGTGAGTTGTTCTTGTTCTTGCCCTTCATTCTTCTCCATGCCAATACCACCAAGTAAGTTTGATGATCTCCCATTTATTTTTCAGCATCTGATTCTCTGAATTTGGTTAATCTGAAGTTCTCTGAAATTGAGACACGAAGAGATGAGATTGAAAAATGAAACTCAAAGTTCCATTAAAATTCAGAGGTTAATGTGACAAATTTTCCCCTCAAAATTGCCTAAATGTAGAGAAATGTATGGAACTCGATTACAAAGGATCCAACTTAGTATACTAGGGTGTGCGGCATTGCCAGCGAAGGGGGAGATTGTTGGGAGATTGTTGGCTAACGTGTGATAGTAATTATCACATGACAAAGGTCTGGTTGAGGGGCGAAGTAATAATCGAACCATGGATATCTGCTCTATTGTGAATCAAGAAAATAGAGTTATACCACTATTAACAATTATAGCTTTAATTTTAACTTAGTGATAGGCGCTTGATCCAACATATATTATTTACTACAATCTAACACGTTGAAAATCTATCTTGCAGGTTGAGTTGCACACAGATTCAGAAACTTATAACCAGTTTATGGGTAAGGTAACCACTTTAATTTGTGATTATCAAGTTTAATTTTATCTGATATTTTATTTATATATAGTGTCATTAATTATCCCACAAAATACATGACAAAAATTAGTTGTCTGGAAAATTTTCAGGTAAAGAAAATGCACTAGTTATCAGCAACCACAGGAGCGACATTGATTGGCTTGTTGGATGGGTGTTAGCTCAGGTGCCTATGATTATTAATTTTCAGTAAATTTATTTAAATTAAACCCTGATGTGAAAATTTGCGTGTGTGTGATGATAATGAGTTTAATTTGTACATAGTCAATACTTTAAATTATTACATTACATTAAATTTTCTTAATTTTTCTTTATGTGCAATGATGCTCACTGAGTTTTTCTCATTTGTCTCAGAGAATGGGTTGCCTTGGTAGCTCTATAGCTATGATGAAAAAAGACATAAAATACCTTCCTGTGAGTTTTTATATATTGAGAGATGTACTAATTCATTTATGATGATGATTATGATGATGATGATGATGATGATGATGGTAAATAATATGTATGGTGCATGCGTTTTGCAGGTCATAGGATGGTCAATGTGGTTCTCTGATTATGTATTTCTGGAAAGAAGCTGGGATAAGGATAAAGAGACTTTGAATGTATACATCTCTAACATATATATATACATCTCTAGTATTATATGATAATCAAATATATATAGGTCAAATATTCATTTTGGTCCTCAAACTATGGAGTAATTTTCATTTTGGTATAAAACTATTTTTTGCTCTATACGTTTTGATCTTCAAACTTCTATATTTGTTCTGTTACAGTCCCCAAAATGTGATTTCATATGATTTTTGCTGTTATTTTTAACTTAGACGGTTGAGATGGATCTCTCACATGTGTCATAATAAGTGAGTTTGTGAAAAGAGAAAAAAAGTTTTTATTCTTAATCACAAATTAGAAAAATAAATTTGCGGTTGATTTTTATTTCCAATTTATGTATGACTAAGAATGAAAATTTTTCATTTTCTTTATCAACTTACTTCTTATGACACATATGAGAAAAAAAATTATCCATCTCAAGTTTTCAACTGTTTAGGTTATAAATAACAGCAAAAATCTGGCGAAATCACATTTTGGAGACTAAAATGAAACAAATGTAAAAGATTGAGGATTAAAATGTAACAAAAATTAGTTTTAGGACTAAAATGAAACATACCCTATAGTTTAAGGACCAAAATGAGGTTTTAACCAATATATACATATACACTAAATGTTTCTCTTGTAAATTTTAATGTTTCATTTTAATTTGTATGATAGTCAAGTTTGAAGGGGCTGAAGGACTTTCCTATGTCCTTTTGGTTGGCTCTTTTTGTAGAAGGAACTCGCTTCACAGAGACAAAGCTGCTCTCAGCTCAAGAGTTTGCTGCTTCCAAAGGCTTGCCTATACCTAGACATGTTTTGATTCCTCGAACTAAGGTGAATTGCTTAGTCCTAAAACTTTTATAAGGAATTAATTCAGTTATAGAGTTATAACCTCATTTTGGGACTAAGCAATTAATTCAGTTATAGAGAATAATAATTGCTTAGTCCTAAAACTTTTATAAGACTAATTCAGTTATAAGGAATTAATTCATAACTCTTAAGTGATCACTAAGTACTTTTATAAACGCTTATAGAGTTATAGAGACATATTTTGGCCTTATTAATGAACTCTTAGATCTAACTCACCTAAACTCTTCACAACAACAAAAAAAAATATACAACTCACCTAAGTCTTTATAAAAAATACACTATTTGATCAGACCAAAACAAAATACACTATTTGAAAATTTAATTATATATTATAAGTTTGTTTTACAGATTTCAATCTTTAAAAGTCATTGAAATAATACAGTTAATCTCTGTTTAAACCTATTTTTTGAAGACTAATTTAACTTGCAGGGATCAATATATAGGACTAATAAAATGTAATGTGGTTGCATGATTTGAAGGGATTAATGAGGAGTGTAAACTAATTAAACTTCTTTAAGGATCGGACTTGAATTGTTACCTCTTGTAACTTTTAGGGATCAATTTGTACATATACTGTACTCTTGATTAATTAATTAACAAGGTTCGCTTGTACATGTTGTAGGTACGTACTTAATGTGCAACATTTTCACTATCTTTCATTAGGATTAAAATCTTAAGTCTGAGAAATTAAAGACAAGTGAAGTGTGACTCCTATACATATACCCTTGGTTATCATGTTATTATTTGTACTACATACTAATGATGGATGATGTTGATTGCTTAATTATAAGTATATTATTTGGTGGTAGGGTTTTGTGTCAGCAGTAACAAATACGCGTACGTTCATTCCAGCAATTTATGATTGCACATTTGTGGTTCCAAAAAGCCAGCCTTCGCCTACCTTGTTCAGAATGTTTAGAGGCATTTCTTCTTCCGTACGTACCAATTATTATTAATTAATTAATTCAAGTTTTGGTAACTTATGCAAGATTATAGACCAGAATATTATGGGATTTTCTAGATGCCTACTATACGACGTAACTTAGCTAGCTAGTATCTTCATTTGTGTGTGTGTGAGTGTGTATATATTTTTGTATATTAATGGGCAAATGTATATATATATATATAGGTGAAAGTTAAGATCAAGCGACACAAAATGGAGGAACTGCCAGAAACAGCTGATGGCATTGCACAATGGTGTAAAGACACATTTGTCGCCAAGGTATATTTATACAATTATACATNGGTGGAAGTATATCCTTTTTAGTGTAAATGCATTGTAATCTAAAGAAAGGCAAAAAAGAGTTATAGAGAGAAGTATGAGTCTTATTGATATTATCTTTCTCTAATTTTTTTTTCTTTTTCTCTCTAAATTATAGTATATTTACATGGTAAAAGATTAAGGTCTGAATTCCTGGATGAAAAACCTTTGATACTAAAGTTAATGTAAAAAAATCATAAATAATACTTATAAGATTATGGGATATAGAATACATAGACTTAAGTGCACTTTTGGTCCTCTAACTTTCACAAAGGTCTTAATTTGGTCTCCTAACTTTTGAAAACGTCTCAATTTGGTCGCCTAACTTTTTTGTTGCAATTTTGGTCCCCTAACTTTTGAAAATGTATGTCTCACCATTTGTCCCAAGTGCACTTCCATCCATTATTTGCCGTTAGTGCTAATCTGGCAGATTGGCTGACATGTGGCAAATATGGGTGAAGTGGATTAAAAAAGGACCATCATGCAACATTTTAAGTCTTTTTGTTCGGCTAAGTCTTGGTTGATTCGTTCTTAAAATATTGTAATTTGTTGCATAATGGTCCTTTTTTAATCCACTTCACCTATATTTGCCACATCATCAGCCAACTCAACCTGCCAGATCAACACTAACGACAGATAATGGATGGGAGTGCACGACCAACAGTGAGACGTTCTCAAAAGTTAGAGGACCAAAATTGCAACAAAAAAAGTTAAAGAACCAAATTGAGATCTTTGCGAAAGTTAGGGGACCAAAAGTATACTTAAGCCATATATATTTATAGGTGAAATGACGTGTAAATTGATAACTTCTATAATAAAGAAGTGGATAACTCCAAAAGAACCAGATAATTTCATAAGTTATGAGAAATAGATAACTTCAAGAGAAATCCAAAAATTTTAGAAGATAATAAGAATTAATAAATAATTAACAAGCCTTTAAATAAAATTTTAATATTACAATTGCAAAATAATTAAACTATGCTTATTAATTATATATTACTAATATTAGTATACACAAAATATAACTCAATGCTTGGCAACCAAAATAAATTATATATTGATAATTTAAGGAGATAATTATCAACAATATCAAACTATGCGAGTTAGTGTCTTTGCTTTGTGGGTCGTGAATAATCTAAGATATCATTGATTATCCAATTAAAAAAAGCCCAAATTTGTTTTTATTTGAAATTAAAATAAATTAATTACTTAATTAATAAACAAAAATACTTGAATCATTCAAAAATAAGAAATGAATGAAAAAAGATAAAGGGAAAAAGTAAAGAAAGAAAAAAAAAGTTATAATTATTATAATTTTAAAATAAAAAAAGTTAGTTTTATTATATTTTATAATAAAATGTAATTTTTATTGTAAGTTTTTTAATTTAAAATTGTGGGAAGTTAATCTCATTTATTACTTCTCTCTCATGCCCACATGACTTTCTCTCTCCCATTATGTTCACATGTTTATTTCTTTGTTTTTAAATTATTTTTGACCAACCATAAACATCCTCATTATAATATAGTATTGATATAGATATGATCTATACTTTATATCTCTCTTTAAAACCATTACCTTGACTTCTAACTAAAAGTGAACCTTTGTCCTTTTATTTGCATTTTCTCATTACGATAAAAGATTTTAATTAGTTCTTTCACAAATATTTTACAATTTTTGTAATTTTCTTTGCTTTTGGAAACATACCTGCAGGATGCTTTACTGGAGCAATATCGTACTACAGAATTATTGGGTGAACAAGAAATACAAGATATTGGTCGGCCTAAAGCTTCTTTATTTGTAAGAAATATATGACATTAATTCAAAGATGTTCTCAAAAGTCAAAACAATATAAGATCTCAGGCCAAAAAAAAAAAAAAACAATATAAGATCAATATATAATATAGAACAAGCTAGCCTTCTTCAATTAATTTATGAGTAAACATATAACTAATCTAAAAAATATATGAATTGCCATTCAATTCTTGAAATTTTATTTTACAGATTGGTCAAAATTTTATTTTAGTTCCTAATGTTTATTACTTGAAAATTCATTTTAGTCCCCAATATTTTTTGTTTCATTTTGGTCTTTAATTAATGTTTTCTTACAGTTCCATTTTGGTCCTCATAAGTTTCATGATTGGTCATTAATTACTAAATGTGATAATATATCTCTCTTATTTTAAGTTTAAATGTGATAGAATAATCAGAGCTATATGAGTTATTTTTGACGAATTCTTTCTCTATTTAGTTGAATCTGGTAGCAAATGAGATCAAATTAGGTTTGACCTTATTTGTTGACAGTTCCAACTGGATAGGGAAAGATTTCGTTAAGACTAACCCATAACTCCGATTTTATTGCATTCAGATTTGAAGTGAGAGATATGACAAACTTCATGAAATAAGCGACCACTTTTAGGCTTGATTTAACTTATTTACAGATGACTTCAACTGAGTAAAGAAAGAACTCATCAAAAGTAACTAGTAGCTCCGATTTCGTCACATTCAAACTTGAAACAAGAGAGATATGATCACATAATTATTAGGGATCAAAACATAACAAAAAAATATTAGAGATAAAAATGGAATTTAGGATAAATATTAGGGACTAAAATGAAAATTTGAACTTACATATTTTAATCTAAAAATTATAAAGACAAGTGCAATTTAATCATTTAAGCCTTTTTTTTTAGAAATTAACTTATAAAGATATAAAATTAAAATTGTATTAATTTTAAGATTTTCAAAGATTAAGAAATATAAACTAAACTTTTAGAAATTGAGTTGTTAATCTTTCATAGACCAATTTATATATTTAATGCAGGTTGTTATTTCTTGGTCATGCCTGCTTGTGTTGGCTTTCCTTGAATTCTTGGACTGGTCTTCACTTCTCTATTCATGGAAAGGCTTATCTTTCTTAGCAATTTTCTTGGTCCTTGTTACTCTAGTTATGGAGATTCTCATTCTCTCATCTGCAGCAGACAGATCTAAACCCTTGAAATTGCCTACCAAAGATCCAACGAAGGAGAAGCTTCTTCTTCAATGAACAAAATTCTAAATACGTATCACCAAAGTGTACTATATTTTTTTTTTGTGTAAAAAATTAACTTTTTTTTTTTCTCTCTAGACTCTAGAGGCTCAGATTATGATAAAAGTTGGGATTCCTAGTTTCGTGGACTTAGGAGTTGTTGTATTTTTGTAAATACTTTTTTATGATAGCAAAGTATTCTTTACCTATTTATATAAGAATGTTTTTAACAAAGATTTTAATCTAAAATTTTATTTAAAAATTTGAGATAATACCTGAGGGGTCATAATATATTATTAGTGCTGGGGTTGTTAAACCAGTCTGTATTATTTCAACCATAAAAGAAAACCAGTCTGTAAAGTTTCAAGTTGAACATTATTTTATTTTTCTTATTTTGTTTCTTCTCTTCAAAATCACGTGGTTGGAATATTTCTAAATTTTAAATATCATCTGAAAAAAAACATGAGGAAACTTACTATTTGCTCCCTTATCTTTCACAATTTCAACGATTTGGTCCTTGTATTATTGAAATACATTATTTGATTCCTTAATAATTACAAATGTCAACTGTTTAATTCTTGTAGCCTTTATCTGTTACTTACACCGATGATTTGGCCGTTAAGTGCACATGTGATATATTAAATGCCACATGTTCAACTATTTGGTCCCTCAGTTTTAATACTCCAACTTGACTTGGCTACAATTTTAAAACTCAACTATTTGGTCACTCTTCCTCTATTTGGTCATTCTCTTCTAGGGTTTGGTTTGCAACATTGACAAACATTAAATTGCCTGGACTAAATAGTTGATGATTATTATAAATAAGGGATTAAGTAGTCTAAGGGATCAAATCGTTGACTCAATAAAAAAAGGCTAAAGTCCTATTTTGGTCTCTCAATTATGCTCAATGTTCCAAATTGGTCCCTCAGTTATTTTTCGTTCTATATTGATCTCTCAGTTTTCCAAAACTTGGCACAGTTGGTCCCTCAAACGTTTTTCGTCCATTTTTCCGTCAAAAAAGGGGAAAATAATCTTTCATCCCCCAAAAGTTTTATTTTCTTATATTAAGGTCCCTTTCTTTTTATAATAGGATCAAAACGTAAGAAAAAAGAAGTAAATTAAGATTTTAACTGAATTTGTCCGGAACCACACACTACAAAAAAAACCCAAAATAGCCACATTTATTTATCCACCTTAACAAGAAACGTGGCTAAAAAAATGAAAAGCGCTCCTTTTTGCCACATTTAGGTTAACCGTGCAAAACAAAAAATTTCACCGTGGAAAATGAGGCGCCTCCCACTCCCTCCATTTTATTTCATCACTCGCGCGTCTTCGTCTTCTTCTCTGATCTCCAAACTTATACCCTAATTTCATCATCTCGCGCGTCTTCTCGCTCCCTAATTTCATTGCCGACAGTTCGCTTCTTCTTCTCTGCTTTCTCTGCTTTTTCTCGCGCGTCTTCTTCTTCTTCTTCTTCTTCTTCTTCTTCTTCTCCCTTTCTCTTCTCTTCGCCGCTTCGACAGTTCGCTGCTTGCCTCTTCTCTTCGCCGCTTCGACAGTNAAGAGTTGATGAAGACCAAGGGAGAACTTTCACAAACTCAAGCTAAGTTGAGCACTCTTTACAAGTTCTTACAAGATAAGTTTGGCTCCGAAGTTCCAAATCTTGATGATGTTCAACAACTTTAGTCATGATTTTTCATCCTAGCTATCTGATGGGTGATGTATGGTTTTTGAGATATTACTTAAATCAGGATCAATGGTTTTTGAGATATTACTTAAGTTAGGATCTATGGTTTTTGGGATATTACTTTACTTAGGATCTATGGTTTTTGGTTTTACTTAAATTAGGATCTATGTATAGTATTTTGATTTTACTTAAATTATGAACTATATATATGTTTGGTTTCATCTTAAAAAGTAGTTGTGAATTTGGTTGAATACTATTTTGGATATGCAATATGAGTATTATATTTTTATTACCATTTTGAGTATTCAAAAGTGATGTAGCTTGCTTTAATTTTTTTTTTTTAAAAAAAACTTCCTTAAACTTAGCCACGGTAATAAGCGTACCTAATATGGTGATTGTAAAATGCAGCCAAAATGTTTGCCACGGTTAAAAGCGTGGCTATCTTTGCGGGTTCACAAGTAACTAATTAATTTAGCCACGGTAAACGTCGTGGCTATTTATTTTGAAACAATAACTAAGGTGATTTTACCACGCTGACCACCGTGGCTAAATGCAGCAATTATTGGGGTGGAGAAATTGAATCAGAGTTAGTGACGGTCTTTACCGTGGCAAACTACCGGTTAGCCACGCTAATTACCGTAGCTAAGCAAATGTTACCACGGCCAAGATTACCGTGGCAAAACTTAAAAGGCGACGCCACTTTTGCCACGGGACAGCCTACCGTGGCTAACATTTTTGGCGACGGTATTTGCTACTGTTAGCCACGGTTATAACCGTGGCTAAACGCCGGTTTTTTTGTAGTGACAACTTCTCTCTCTCTCTCTCTCTCTCTCTCTCTCTCTCTCTCTCTCTCTCTCTNTAAGAAAAAAGAAGTAAATTAAGATTTTAACTGAATTTGTCCGGAACCACAACTTCTCTCTCTCTCTCTCTCTCTCTTTTCCACCGATAAAACGTTTGAGGGACCAAGTGTGTTAAGTTTTGGAAAACTGAGGGACCAATATGGAACGAAAAATAACTGAGGGACCAATTTGAAACATTGAGCATAACTGAGCGACCAAAATAGGACTTTGGCCTAAAAAAATGAGAGACCAAATAGTAGGTTTCTTTAAAAACCATTGGTTAAAGGGTCATTTTGGTCATAAATGTATGCCCTAATGTTCATTTTGATCCATTATGTTTCAAAATGTTCAAATTGGTCCTAAATTTTGGCAAAATGTTTCATTTTGGTCCCAAACTATTGAATATGGCTTGTTTAAAGTTCAAACGTAATTAGTTTAGAGCTACGTATTGTTCTTGAAGAGTACTTTAATTTTTCTATCTAGTTGAGGTCGTTGGCACACGAGGTCAAATCGATCCTAAACGTAGACCGCTCGTTTTATGTTCAAACAAGCAAAGATGATCATATTTCTCGTTTCAAATTCGAAGAATTCAAAACTACAAGTTCTTCTTAACAAGTACTTTGAACTTGAAATGAGAGACGGGAGAATTTAGATATGAATATGATAAGAAGAACTTGTTAAGAAGTATAACTACAATCAATTTAAAACATTTACCAATATTTAAGAGGTATAACTACAATCAATTTAATTTTTTTATTTAAAAGATAAATTAAAAGATTTTAAGAGGTATAACTACAATCAATTTAATTTTTTATTTAAAAGATAAATTAAATTTAATAATAAATATAATTTTTAATTTTAATCTTTATTGTAATTTTAATAAAAAATTTAAAATTACATGAATTTATGATGAAATTTTGATTAACATTTTTAAAAAGTAATTAAATTGATTATAAATTAAGGCATATATTATTTTTCTAAGAACTAAATTATTGATTTATTTAAAATAATATATATATTATTTTATAACGTTTTTAACTAATAAAAATATTTCCATGCAAATGTCATGAAAAGTCTACACGTGGGAGATGAAAAGAATATCAATCTTCAAAAGCTGAAATCAAGGACGGCTTTTTTGACGAATAATGTCGCAACGTCAGATAACATTACGTTACAGTGAGCAAAACTTAAAGGGTTTTGTTATGAAAAGCTCAATAGCTTAAGCTAATGAGTTTTTCTTTCTATCTCTCTCCTTGTTTCTTTTTATTTTAATTTTCTTTAAAATTTTAAATCATAGTCTCAAAGTTTGTGAAAAAGCAAAGCAAAAATTCAATAGCCTAAGCTATTGAGCTTTTTATAGCAAAATCCAAACTTAAAACTACCTCGTTGAACGTTCCTTCTTCATCAATTGATATGAATATGATAATATCTTTTAATGACGTTATTTTATGTAAATTTCCACAAAAAATCCGGTTTATCTGTAAAAAAAAAAATGTCCTTTTCTAACCAGAAAGAGAAAATTGATCATTTTTTTTGGCCAAAGAAAATTGATCGTTTAATCCCTATACTTTGTCTAAATTTTTAATTTAAGCCCTATAACTTATTTCTTTTAAATCATTCCTATACTTTCTAAGCATAAACTTTATTTTTTTTCTACTTAATTTTATAATAATATTAATTTTTAAATCTTTTTGTAAGGTAAATAAATAAATATAATATTAATATATCATACTTTAATATCAATATTGATAAGATTAATATTTGAATTTTAAAAATTTAATATCAAACTTTGATATTTGATGATGCTACAAACAAATGAGGAGAGCAGCCAATAAAGGTTGGCCCAGTTGGTAAGGAGTCAACTTATAATCCATAAGGTCGTGAGTTCGAATCCCGCTGTCGATGTAAGGACCTTGTTGGTAGGTGTACTTCTCTAAGTGTTCATAGAGCCTTAAGGCCTGCCCTGACCTTGGTAAGCCTCCGGGGCCCAACTCACTTAAACTTTTATCTACCCGAAAAAAAATGAGGAGAGCAATCTATACCTTGATGAGAATCGATTCTTGCTTGTCATTCGCATGCCTATGTTAGTAAAAGATTGAAAATAGTGTAATGAAATAGAAAGTGAAAGATAACATACTTTACTAGTTAAGGATATACGATAATGTTAAGAAAAAAAAGAAGATTTTTTAGAAGTCGAGTTAGTTAGACAATTGTAACGGTTGAAACATTTAGAAGATATCATATCAATATTATTATTAACTAATTCTATATAAATATTCATATGACAAATTTTAGTAATAGAGGCCTAAATATGCAAATTTTAGTAATAAAGGCCAAAATATTTATAAAATCTAAGGACTTGATTAAAATACCAAACAATGAGACTAAATTAAGAATCTAGACAAAAGTATAGGAAGCAAATGATGAATTTTGCAATAAAAAGAAACAACTCTTTAAATAAATTTAAACTCAATGATTCTGTTAGATTTGATCCCATATTATTATCCATCATTTCTATTTCCGAGAGTGCCAAGAGTTTGGACACGTTACGTTTAGACTATTTTCAGACTCTTACGACAGAAATTGAATCTCACTATCTCACCTCGCTTCATTTCGAAACCCGATTTTTCTTTCATCTTCTTCTTCTTCTTCTTCTTCTTCAATTTATCGTCAGTAATTTCATAAATGGGGTCGTTGAAGAACGATGAAGAGCCGGACCAATTTCTGGAGGAGTCGAAGGAGGCAATCTTGTATGTAAATGGCGTTCGTCGAACGATTCCTGATGGATTGGCTCACTTGACTCTTCTTGAGTATATCAGAGGTGTATTCACTTATCGATATCTTTTTTAGGCTTTCTTTCATTTCAGTACAGAGTTTAATCAACGAAAGTGAGCGTGAAGTAGTGTATATGAAGTTCTTTGTTTGTTTGTTTGCTTGTTCTGAGATTGAGTTTGAAATCTTATGTGCTATGTATGCTTGACTGTATCAATTTTGCATTTCTTAGGATTTAGGAATTAAACAGAGTTATTTTCACTAGTTTGTAGGTTCTCTAGACTGTAAATATGTTTATACTGATGCAGAGTCGTTGAACTAAAGATCTGATTCTCAGAGAGTTTCTATTTTTGCTTAAGTTTTCCGGTTGGAATTTTTGTGTGGACTAGCGTTAGTCTATTATAAAATTAATATTTGTGTTTACTAATAAGTAATTAGTTTATCATAATTCTGAATAAGAATAGATTGAGTTCATATTAATTGTGGTAATCAATGATGAGTGTGATTATCCACAAGGCTTCCAAGATCGGACAAGAAACCCTAACTTATGTGGAGAGAGTATTAGTAATTATCCCATTAAACTACTAATGTTTACATAGAGCTTATTTGTCATGGAGACTATTTTATTTAGTACTATTTTATTAACTATTGATTATTTATAATAATCTATCATTTTGGAATAAAGTGTGATATACCCTTTTGTTTTGGAATAGTTTTGTTATTTGAACAAAACGAAGGGACTCTTTTGCAATGTTAGCTTTTGTATGTAAAGTCCCTATTTGTTTTATGTGCACCAAGTAAAAAGATGAATTTTGGCTTTTGGTGGGCATCCTTTTGCTACTGTCACAATGAGTCTCCATTATGTCAAATGTTTGGGATTTTGTTCTATGTTCTCTTCGGAGCTCTCTGGATCTCGTGGGTTGTAGATTTCTTGCCCTCACAAATTGCAAATCTCTTCCATTTTAGATTCGTAACACTCTTAATCTCCCTATTTTGTTCAACATTTCCTAGAAGACATTTTCCAAGTTCTCTAGTATATTATTATATAGGCTAATGTTTCAACTTCGAATTTATGCTCTTTGGTAGTTGATTGGATTGCCCCAAAAATAGAAAAAAAGAGCAAAATAATGAAAAAAGAAAGAAACATGTATTCTTTTTCCTAATGTTTAAAAAATCTTGACCATTTCATTGTTCAATTCTTACTCATATATGCTTAAGTTTTGATTGAGTTCTTTTAATTTTTCTTCTTGGCAAAGCAAAGCAAACTAATTTGTCCCCCTGTTCCTCTTTGCTATAGAATACATGGGTCTAACAGGGACTAAACTTGGCTGCGGCGAAGGTGGCTGTGGAGCTTGCACAGTTATGGTTTCTCATTATGATAGAAACCTGAGGAAATGCTTGTTAGTGTTTTGATACTTATGCAATGCTTATTTGTTGCTCCTATATGTGAAACGCTTACCCCTTGTATTTTGATACCAAACTTATGGTTTTAGTTTGAAATCTTCTTCCAGGCACTATGCTGTCAATGCTTGCTTAACGCCACTATATGCTGTGGAAGGGATGCATGTGATTACAGTGGAGGGATTGGGAAGCTATAAGCGTGGATTGCATCCTATCCAGGTGATTCATGGTTATACACTTTTACTATTTTCTTTCACTATGCTTGTCTAGTTGCTATTTTTTTCGTTGGATTCTCATGCTTTTGGATAAATCTTCATTATTTTAAGCTAAATGGCTTTTTTTAAAAAAGAAATTAAATAAAGAAATCTTTATTGACTATTTGATCCTAGGAATTAACCCTTGTGAGATCTTCAGGAATCACTGGCATGTGCTCATGGTTCACAATGTGGATTCTGTACACCTGGTTTTGTTATGTCCATGTATGCCTTATTGAGGTCAAGTAAAACACCACCTAGTGAAGATCAGATCGAAGACTGCCTTGCAGGAAACTTATGTCGATGCACTGGTTACAGACCAATACTTGATGCATTCCGGGTCTTTGCCAAAACTGAGGATGCATTGTATACAGGTGTTTCTCCAAGTCTCCAAGAAGGCGAAACTGTCTGCCCATCAACTGGTAAGCCCTGTTCATGTAAATCAAACAATGCCAATGATGTAGATAATGCCAGAAAGTGCATACCAAGTGAAGATAAACATCAACCTATCTCCTACAGTGAAATAGATGGGAGCAAATATGCAGAAAAGGAGCTAATCTTTCCTCCTGAACTGTTGTTAAGGAAACTAACCTACTTAAATTTGACTGGATTTGGTGGGCTGAAGTGGTATCGGTCACTAAAACTCCAACATGTATTGGATTTAAAGGCCAAATATCCTGATGCTAAGTTGTTAGTAGGTAATACTGAGGTAGGAATTGAGATGAGATTCAAGAAAATGCCGTATCAAGTTTTGATTTCTGTAATGCATGTGCCTGAATTAAATGCTTTGAATGCGAAGCATGATGGCATAGAGATAGGTGCTGCAGTAAGACTATCTGATCTTTTGACTTTTTTCCGAAAGGTTGTTAGTGAGCGCGCTGCTCATGAAACATTGTCTTGTAAGGCTTTTATTGAGCAACTGAAATGGTTTGCTGGAACACAGATAAGAAATGTTGCATCAGTTGGTGGGAACATATGCACTGCAAGTCCAATATCAGACTTGAACCCTCTATGGATGGCAGCTGGAGCAAAGTTTCAAATTATTGATCACAAAGGGAACATCAGGACAACAATGGCAGAAAATTTCTTTAAAGGTTATCGTAAGGTGGATATGGAAAATGGTGAAATCTTGCTCTCAGTATTCTTGCCATGGACTAGGGCCTTTGAGTTTGTGAAAGAATTTAAACAGTCTCATAGAAGGGATGATGATATTGCAATTGTAAATGCTGGCATGCGCATTCATCTCCAGGAACATAGTGAAAATTGGGTTGTTGTTGATGCATCAATTGTTTATGGTGGGGTGGCTCCACTTTCTCTTTCTGCAATAAAAACTAAGGAATTTCTCATTGGAAAGATATGGGACCAAGATCTGTTACAAAATGCACTGAAAGTCCTACAAAAGGATATTTCACTTAAGGAAGATGCTCCTGGTGGAATGGTTGAGTTTCGGAAATCTTTGACGCTAAGTTTTTTCTTCAAATTTTTTCTGTGGGTGTCTCATCAAATGGAGGGGGAGAAGGGCTTCAAAGAGCGTATACCATTATCACATCTATCTGCTTTGCGGTCAGTCCACCGCCCGCATGTTACTGGATCTCAGGACTATGAAATCATGAAACATGGTACATCTGTGGGATCTCCTGAGGTTCATCTATCTTCAAGACTTCAGGTTTGTATACAAAGTTGTATGCTTAAAACTTCATTTTAGGTTAACAGCCATACAATCTACTCTAGATTTAATATTAAATTTTATGATTAGTCTATTGAAGAATACTGAAGATTAGTTTATTGGAGAAAATCCAGAAGAATTGAATACACGAGAGCACATATGCCACTATACAAGAATCAACTTCAGAATAATACTCCAGCAATTATGCAAGAGTTGGTTACAGGATATTTCGCTTCAAAATAGTTTCTTTTAAGTTGTAAAAGCATCATTTAAAAATAACTCCTGGTGTGACTTCAGTACAGCATAAGTGAATGAGACATCTAGCCCCTCTGGCTTTTTTCTGTGTGTAGGCCATCATGGCTGAACACATGATACCTTTTATGGCTTCTCTTCTTTGCATCTACTTTACATTCACAAATCGTATGATTTTTTCTAGTCAAGCATATGCTTACAGCTTTTTCATTCCTTCTTTTCCAACTGTCAAAACTTCTAAAGATACAACATTGTGAAGGGCTCTTATCCTTATACTCATCACTATTTTTTATTGTTAATTAAGACTATCGCAGTCATTTTCTTTCCTTGTGATACTCTAGAGAAGTTACATTATAAACCTGAGATGCATCCTCAAGAGACCTCTCATGTCATTGTGCAAAATTTAACTTCTATGTTGTTTATTTTCGCTTCTGCATGTTGGTGCTTAGCAGACTGTCTGTCACTGATGCCTTTTTGGACCATTAGATAATGAATAGGGGCTTAAATTCTTAGATTATAATAAAAAGGGTCAATTCCAATTTTTCATGTCAGCTACATTATTATTAAATTGGGAATATTTGAGGAGAATCCTGTTTTTGGTGCCATATGATCATGTGAATCTTTCCTAGTTATGTTTCTTGCTAGGATTGATAGAAGTTACTTGCCTGGATTCTCTATTACCTGCTCATAAAAAAACTTAATAATTATTTTTCACTTGATTAGCTTTTATATAGCCCCTTTTTGGACATGTATTCAAAAATTGTTTGGTTGATCACCTTCTATACCCACTTATGTTTGCTATATTGTCTTGTTGATGGCATGGTTTTATGTTCAGATTACAGGGGAGGCAGAATATGTTGATGACACACAAATGCCTCCTAATGGTTTGCATGCAGCCCTAGTGTTGAGTGAAAAACCCCATGCCAGAATACTTTCAATTGATGATTTAGGGGCCAAGTCTTCACCTGGATTTGTGGGCATATTTCTGGCCAAAGATGTCCCAGGTGTTAATAAAATTGGACCAGTTGTTGCTGATGAGGACCTTTATGCTGATAAATATGTCACTTGTGTGGGTCAGGTACATGTTCTGATATTTATGATTTGTTTTTGTATGACATTTGCAATGTGCTTTCTTTCTGAAACGATGGAGTTGTGATACTAATTGAAGCTGGAAAAAGTGCAATTTAACTTACAAAACAAAAAGAAAAGTGATAATGTTGTGCTTGAAAGCTTTAAATATATTTTTCTTATACATGCATCAATAGTATTTGTATGTTTATTTACAGATTATAGGAGTGGTTGTTGCTGATACTCATGAAAATGCTAAGCTAGCAGCAAGAAAAGTCCGTGTTGAGTATGAAGAGCTCCAAGCCATCCTGTCTATACAGGATGCTGTCAGTGCTAAAAGTTTTCATCCTAACTCAGAGAAATGTTTGACAAAAGGAGATGTGGATCACTGTTTTCAGTCTAGTCAATGTGACAAGATAATTGAAGGGGAAGTTCAGATAGGAGGTCAAGAGCATTTCTATTTGGAGACTCAAAGCAGTTTAGTATGGACAGTGGATGGTGGGAATGAAGTTCATATGATTTCTTCCACTCAAGTAAGTTATACATTCTCTTTCTGTTAACCTGTAAGATGCAGTACATGTTTCTTTTGGAAAGTATAGTATTCTCAAATGTTTATTAATTGTCAAAGCATTTGGGGTTAGAGATATTACTAAAACCAATAATAGGCATTCCTTCACTAAAATCTTAATCTGCTGGGGTGAAGAGGACCAGTCCATGACATGATAGCATTTGAAAGAAAAAAAGCTAAAAAGATAGTATTGAAGAATACAAATATTTTATTTTGGTAACTTGTTCTTTGGCATATTGAACCTTTCCTAGTCAGTGCATGTATTTCATATGCTGCACAACTTTAAATAGGATATGGAAGGAAAAAAAATATAAGATGGGTATGAGACCTTGTTAAATTATCCATGAAGGATGATTAACTAACGTGGAAGGTACAAACCTGTACCACAATTTCTATCTCTTCCTGCAAGTGTTGGCTTGTGTGATCATGGATTAATAGTGTATCTTGGCTTTCTAACTTTCCAGCCGATGTCTGATATTATATATATAGATAAATTTATAATTTCAAACTTCTTTTGAAGTTGGTTTCTGTAAAAGATGAAATTGCTATCAATTTTTTTAAAAAATATATTTATCTAATTTATCATTGGCCTACTGAAACAATCTGTAACTGTATTGTTGACATATGTTGACCTTATCTTTTTTCTACCCTCATTAAAGAAGCGAGAATATCTATGTTATTGCAGGCTCCTCAGAAGCACCAGAAATATGTTTCTAGTGTTCTTGGTCTTCCTATGTCAAAGGTAGTTTGCAAAACAAAGCGGATTGGTGGTGGATTTGGGGGAAAGGAGACAAGATCAGCTTTTATTGCTGCTGCGGCTGCAGTTCCATCTTATCTGTTAAATTGTCCTGTGAAACTCACACTAGACCGAGATATAGATATGATGATTACTGGGCAACGGCATAGTTTTCTAGGAAAGTACAAGGTATTGCTACAATTACTCTGAATGGTTTAAAATGATGCCATTCTTCATTCTTAAACAATGTTTATTATATTGAAAATACTAAATCCAATAAAAAGTTGATTTTCTCAAAATGTTTTAGAGACTGAACTTGTGTACTTTTTTTGTTATAATTCTTGTTCCTTGTTAATATGAGACCAGAAGATGAGTTTGAGAAGATCTTCCTCATACTCTTTTGGGTAATATTGCAGCCTAATGTTTCAACTGTTTAATTCTTTTGGTTCTTGTCTTGATTTCCTTGTGAAATGGGGCAACTGAAAGGTAAAATAAAAAAATCTGAGGAAAGGCAAACTGAATTTGTTCTTGCACACCAATAAGCTTGTTCTATTTATCTGGCCAACTAAAATGTTTAAAAGTAATGTCACCATGCTTCATATTTAATGTTGAAATTCATTGGATTCAGGTTGGATTTACAAATGAGGGGAGGGTGCTGGCACTAGATCTTGAAATCTATAACAATGCTGGAAATTCACTGGATCTGTCCCTTGCAGTTCTTGAACGTGCTATGTTTCATTCAGATAATGTGTATGAAATACCAAACATGAGGGTAGTGGGAAGGTGTTGCTTTACTAACTTCCCTAGCCACACTGCATTCCGTGGATTTGGTGGTCCTCAAGGCATGCTCATTACTGAAAATTGGATTCAAAGAATTGCTGTGGAACTCAAGAAGAACCCAGAAGAGATAAGGGTAAGATAACTTTGATATTCCTTGTGTTGTATCTGTGAATTTTTGCTACCTATGAATTTCGTTTGACTTTATTGTCAAACTTCCTTAGACCTTAAGCAAGTTTCTTTCCAGGAAATAAATTTTCAAGGTGAAGGATCTATGACGCATTATGGCCAGCAACTTCAGTACTGTACACTAGCACCGCTGTGGAATGAGCTTAAGTTGTCCTGTAACTTTGTGAAGGCACGTGAAGAAGTTGACCTATTCAATGGTCATAACCGGTGGACAAAGCGGGGCATTGCCATGGTTCCAACTAAGTTTGGCATATCCTTTACAACAAAGTTTATGAACCAGGTAACATCTAAGTTCTACTATATTTGAATTTAAAAAGGGTTGGGGGCAGGGGAAGAGAAAATGCATTTGATGTAATGGAATGGCTATCTAATACGTTTAGTAACCAACTAAACATCAGGAATGTCAAGGGATTGAGAAAAATATAAAAAGATCAAGAAATAAAAGACTGAAAGCGTAGTCCAGGAGAAAGGTTGATTGTTAGCAATTTCTATGGTGTAGCAGTAACAATTTATTTAGCTTAGGACTGGCTAGCAACTGCTAAGTATAAGTCTGGACCGAATTTCTGATATACATGTTTCCTTCTTCAGTTTCCTATTTCCTTGGTGTTCCATTGCCTATTATTAGCCATCAGCTTTCTCAACATCATTAAGTATTTGAAGATCTATCTGTACCTTCTAAATTTTTAAGCATACCATATAATAAAAGATTCAAATTAAGATTTCTTTTAAACTTTCATACTGTACTGGATCTCTGAATCTTCAAAATGATTGATAGTTTTACTGCTGCTTGTGAGTTTTATATTTGTATCGTTTTCTTTCAAGTGATAGGATAGTCATTTACTTCACTCGATTATTGATTTTGTCGAGTACATTTTTTTTATGCTTTTGTTTTTGAAGTCTCCTTTCAGTTATTTATATTATATATATATATATCTATTTATTTGTTTGGATTAAAATTGTGATGAATTTTATATTTTCTTAAAAAACCTAGGCAGGTGCTCTGGTTCATGTCTACACTGATGGAACTGTTTTAGTTACCCATGGGGGTGTAGAAATGGGGCAGGGTTTGCATACAAAAGTTGCCCAGATTGCTGCATCTGCTTTCAATATCCCCCTCAGTTCTGTCTTTATATCAGATACAAGTACTGACAAGGTAACAAGCAACCTCTTTTGGGTTTATGATATTTTCATTTTAAATGTCTCACAGAATATACCAGGTAAATAAGTACTATTACTGTATTAGCAAAAAGTTTGAAATTAAAGCATACTAACATTCACATCATCTGCTTGATAATAAAGTCATTTTAGTGGTGATGAAACTTTATTAACATTCTACAAATCTAAGCCTACAAAATCAGATTTAAAAAGGACAATTACAGTCCTACAGCAAATGTAGCTGGTAGAGAGTGATGCCTGCTTACCATTTTTGTTGCAACATATTTAAATATAAAAACCATGCAATGCCTTTCCAGTTCTTTTAGACTCTCCTTTTCTTTTAAACTTTTTTAATGGTTTTATCTGCGGACTGTTGATTTTGATGCGCTCATCTTTGCTGCCACAATAGGTTCCTAATTCTTCACCAACAGCAGCTTCTGCAAGTTCTGATATGTATGGAGCAGCAGTTTTAGATGCTTGTGATAAAATAAAGGCACGCATGGAGCCTATTGCTTCACAGCGAACTTTCAATTCTTTTGCTGAGGTATCCCTGTATTTTCTGGTATTTTTGTATCATAGGAATTTAGGGATGTGAGGAAGAAGAACCTTGGGAGGAGTCAGATAAATATGTTGGAGATAATATGCACTAAAATATAGTCGTTCACTTAGATTTAATTAGTTGGGTTTTTTTTTTCTTTTCCCAGTAAATTAGGAAATTTTAAGCAGTTTAGGACTTGATAAAGTCTGGAAGAAAGTGAACCAAAATGGTTTACAAGATAGCTTATATTTTCATATAAATAACATAAGGCACATTATAATAAGTATTATTATGTTAGTCTGAGGTTACCTAATAAAAAATCTATTATTTTATTTAGAATCCTTCTAAAGATTATGCACTGTAAGTTTTTCAATAATTTCTATGTCAAATAAAAGTTGTTTTTATAATTTTCTTGACAATTGCTCTTTTGTCTTTGGAAATCATCTTTTCATATTTTGTTCATTTATTTTCAGCTGGTTAGTGCATGCTATCTAGAGCGAATAGACCTCTCTGCCCATGGTTTTTACATTACACCTGATATTGGCTTTGACTGGAGCGTTGGTAAGGGAGTTCCATTTAGATACTACACTTATGGGGCTGCATTTGCTGAGGTGGAAATTGACACCTTGACTGGAGATTTTCATACAAGGGAAGCAAACATAGTCTTGGATCTTGGGTACTCTCTGAACCCAGCGATAGATGTTGGACAGGTGATTTTCTTTTATATTTTATTTATTGTTATTGGCATTCTCAAGGTAGAGAAAGAAGTATATGTAAGAGGAGGAAAGAGAAGTGCCAAAGAGAGGGAATGGATTTGGGATTCCTTTGAACGACTGAGAAGAAAAAAGAAAAAGAAAAAATCTTCAGTCATTTTCTTTCTTAAACTTATACAATATTTGACAGAATTTTGGTTTTCAGAAATAATTTTAATATCTACGTTCATTGTAGTTTAATTAGAAAACTTATAATATACTAAACCTTCTAGCCTGTCGGAGAACTTGCAAAGCATTATTGGAAAATAATGGTTGTACAATAAAAGAGGCTTGACTCTGCCTGAGTTTGTGAAAATCAATAAAAATGTTCCAATTCCACTGCTGCCACTCCTTTATAACCAGAATTTAGTCTTTGGCATTTTGTATTCCTATCTGTTTAATAACCAGAAGAAAAGGTTCTGCACGTAATTTGGGAAGAAGTTAAATTAAATTCTTTATGTATTTGTGCAGTAAATTTACATGGTTCCTTTTTTGAAAAATTTTTTTGCAAGATATATTCATTTGCTTACTGCTATTCCTTTGAACAGATCGAAGGAGCTTTTGTTCAAGGTTTGGGTTGGGTAGCGCTGGAAGAACTTAAATGGGGAGATGGAGCACATAAATGGGTTCCACCTGGGCGTCTTTATACATCTGGACCTGGAACTTATAAAATTCCATCTGTAAATGACGTTCCCTTGAAATTTCATGTCTCGCTTCTCAAGGTATGTTCCAGAACATCTTTTTAGTTCTTTTCTTTTGGGGTGAATGGATAAGAGGGGTGGATGATGGACATGAAAGTGGTTCCATTGTGTTACATTGAGTTAGAGTCATTAGCATAATCTCAGAAACTGAGTATTAATTTGGGTCAAAAGAATACAAACAAGACATCAAATTGTAATAAAAAAATGGGTTGACCAGTGTCTTCAATGTACTGATTGGAAAGTATGGAACTAAACAGAGTTTTGCTGTATATTAAAAAAATAAGTTTTGATTGATGTCATTTGTATGAGAATGAACTGGTAGATTACTGCAGGCCGCCCATATGGGAAACTTAATGGTGATATACTGATATTTACAATGTACATAAAGTTGTCATTATACATATGGTTAGCATTTGCATGTCTATGGTTTTTCAAAACATACAGCTAATTGGTTAGCTTTATCATGTCTACATTGGCGTTTGTACTTTTGACATTTCATTTTCTGCATCTCTGAGATATATTCGTAAAATTAATGTGTTGATGCGTTGTTTTATTGTTATTATAGTAGCTCACGCATCTCAAATTCCCTGAAGCATATAACAGGCATTATGAAAGTTGTCTTATGAAGTTGCTGCATGATAACTCACCTTTTTTGTTTCTAACTGACAGGGTCATCCGAATGTCAAGGCCATCCATTCATCTAAAGCAGTTGGCGAGCCTCCATTTTTCTTAGCATCTGCTGCATTCTTCGCCATCAAGGATGCTATTATAGCTGCAAGAGCTGAAATGGGGTGCAATGATTGGTTTCCTCTTGATAATCCAGCTACTCCTGAGAGAATTCGGATGGCTTGTATCGATGAATTTACCGCTCCATTTATTAACTCAGACTTCCACCCCAAGATCAGTGTTTGACGCCCTGGTAATTCACTTGCGTTTTAGGCATATTCTATCAACAAGTAAACTCTCAAATCAATGTACAAAGTAGAAAAGAAAAAGAAAAAAAGAAGCCACAAAGTGGAAGCAAGAGTTTACATTGGGGGTGTGAGAAGCGACATCATGTGGAAAAAAAGAAAAAGAAAAAGAAAACTTCCTTCCCCATACTACGTTAGCTGAAGGATTTGTTGAGAATTTGTTGTATCAAGAAGTTGATCAATCTTGGTTTATGGCTTCTCAATATGCTTGAAGACTCTCTGCATATACGACTTCAAATTTGTGGATCGTTCTCATTGGAAAATCATTTCATCTATGTATCATTACAAATACAAGTGTACTATATCAATGTCTCAGAAGGCAATATTAAACATATATTGTTCCACTGTTTATTTGAAAAAATGATGATAAGAGAGGAGAAATAGTTCTTAGGATCATAAAAGATCAGTTGTGTATTTTGGAAATATCTGTACTTTAAGATGAGATGAATTAAATAAATATGAGGTGATTTAGATTCTTTTTTGCATTAGACTGATATATCATAGATTTATTTATTTATTTTTTACTAGTGACATTGTTAAACACTAAAATGTGCAATTTTAGATTCTCTCCATCCCTATATCATTTCTCAAATTTTTGGGTCAAATTGAAAATTCATACATTCATGAAGAGCAGTACAATCCCCAATATGAGAAGAATTACAAGGCTAAACATTTGACATTAGTTCAAGCATGCTCTTCTATGCTAAGAAAACAGATCATAAAAAGAGGCAACACACCCCATTTGACCTCTCTGAGGATTAAAGAACATCATCTCCATCAAATAAGAACTTGAAGCTGAAAGATAATGCAAATCTTCATAAAACTTCAAACTTTTATTCATAGAGAAAAGAGCGGGAAACTTCCTACAGATAACATAGAAATTAATTTTCACCTCTTTACACCTCAAAATAAATATATTTGAGGAATTTCTAAAAGGAAAAGAGTAAATGTACAATAAGGTCCCTGAAAGATTAAAGTGGAGAAATTAGTCCCCAAAAGATGCAACGTTGATCTGTATATTTAATGGGTGACTATCTGTGTATGCTAGTCCCCAAATTAGTCCTTGATTTGGCCTGTTAAGTGTACAGATGGCCCATTAAATACACATATAGTCATGTCATTTAGGGCAAACTAAAACTCCAATAGTTTGATCCTGTTTGTGCAAAATCTGCAAGATGCCTCTCTCAAAAATGAGTTGCCGTGGCTGCAATTTATTTCAGTTATTTTTCTCAAACAATTTATGCAGTTTTGACATTGATATTGGAGTTGGACAATTGAGACTTCTCACACTAAAATTATATTTTGAACAAATAACTGAAATAAAATAACTTGTCTAAATTCATGCCAAAAAAAAAAACTTGTCTAAACACTTTATATGTGCTTATTGTACGTCAATAATTTTCTTAAAGGAAAAAATTTATATCAAATTTTTTATATTTTTACTATCAAGTTCCTCCAATCACAAGTTTCAGTACTCTATATATGAAATTGAGTTATAACAAATATTTGTTTATATTTAATAAAAATAGATGACAAATATATATGAAGAAAATCACTTTTTAAATTTGTTTAACTAAAATAATTGAATAATTCAGTAACTTTTTTTTGGTCCACAATAATTCAGTAACTAAATTATTTATACATTGTGTTTTCTTTGTCGTTGTTCTGGACTTATACCCTTTTAAACTTGTCAAGGAACTAGTATATATCTTGTATGTTTTTATTTAACACATTGTGCCTTTTCATGAAATCTTTGGATCATATTCCCAAAGAGTCCAAACTCCAAACGCCACTTGCATTATTGGTTGATTTTGGAGAGAAAGAAAAGGAGAGCTTTGGTAATAGGTGTAACATCCGGATTTAATTTTAAATAATTTTATATGATTTAGGAGTGATTTGGAATGCAGTGGTGGTACAAATAAATTTGGCAGAGGTACCTAAAAGAAGATAATTGATTTTGGGAGATTTAGAATGGATAGTATGGGAAAATTGAGAAGGAAGAACCTTTTTGAAAGAGAAAAAGGTGGTGGAAGGACTTGTTTGTAGAATCTAGAAAGTTGGTGTGGTTAAATTATAATTTTGGCAGTAAAAAATAATAAAACTGATAAGGGAGAGAAAAAAGAAAGAAGGAAAAGAAGAAGAAAAAGAACGGGAAGCTCAGACCCATTTTTCTCACTCAAGGTAAGATATTCTTTTCCATGACAACAAACTTTCATTCTACTTTAAAATTCTTCACCATGTATGCGTAGAGAAAGCTAGAGATTATGATGAAATTTTGATTGGTCATCCTTTTTTGCATGTTTCAACCATATTTTGGAGATGGATGTTTTATATTAGAGAAATTTCAAAATTTTGTTGGAGTGATTGTGCATTCATGAATTTCTTTCAAAGTTGATGATGTTTGTGATTTGGATTCATGAGGATGAACAATTTGATGATTAAAATTGATTGAGTTTGAAAAGTATGAATTGCGGATTTGATTGGTGAGTCTGTGGCTCTGTGCTGCTGAAATTGATTTTGGGGAACACTACAAAATGGTCCTTTTTAAGTTTTGAAGAAAATGGTAGATTAGTCATTTTTAGGGTTTTAGAGTAAATTACTGAACGGTCCTTCTGAGTTTTAGAATAATTATAAAATAGTCCTTTTTCTGAGAAAAAAAATTCTACTATGAATAGTTCCTGTACATCAGTACATATAAATATTACCTTATAAATGAATAGTACCACTCGAAAGCTGTATTCCACCACCACATTATTATAATAATCTTCTTCCTTTCTTCAAAACAAACCAGTGCCTTAATTAATAGCTCCATACTCCATAGGTCCATGACTTTTTCAAAAGTTGAGGCGAAATCATATTAATCCGAAATTTGGGGGATTAAATTTTGATTGCCAAATCCATGGGAGTTCCATTTTTGCTATAAGTTGAAACAAAATTTCTAAAATTTTGGTAGGAAGCTCAGAGAGAACCAGGAAAGAAGGTCACCGAAAAATTCAGATTAAAGAGAAAGAGAGAGGGTGAGTTGCATTTCTTGTTTTTCATCGTCTTCATTCCTGTGTTTACTTTTCTTTTCTTTTCTGATTTTTCTTTCATTTGTGTGATTTCAATTCATATCAGAGGACTATATGGTAAATTATTTCCAAATTTTGGACTGTTCTATAATTTTAGACAAGAGTTTGGATAAAATTACATTTTGCTCCTCAAATGTTTTCACTGAATTCATTAAAAGTTCCTAGAAGTTACAAACTAGGAACCCATATGCCAAGAATCAAAACTGTTGGGGGTCTTTTGTAATTTTCCCCGTAACTTCGCGTCTCTTTCTCATCTTTCTTTCCATTTCTTCTTCTCGTTTTTTTTTAAATAAAAACTAAAAAATGAATTTCTTTCTATTGTTCTGTGTGAATTTAATTAAACTTTTATCATTTTTTTGCTAAAGAAAAAAAATAAAAGATAATAATAAACCACAAAAATACTTGAAGAGAATGATAAAAGTTTATTATTATCAACAGTACCGTATAAAATGGGTCAAACCCATCAGGTCAATTCATTTAACCCACCAAATAAGTGGGTTGGGTTATAATATTTTTAGCTTGTTTAATATTTTTCATTTTCTGACCCAGCTCGTTTAACCCACTCAATTTATGGATCGGCCTGTGTAATTCATGGGTTGGCTGGTTTATTTTTTATTTTTTTATTTGATTTATTTTATCATTTTTTTTATATATTTTTTATTTACAATTATTTCACTTACTTAGTTTTTGAATGATATTCATTATTATTTATCAAGTGTGTATATGATTATTGGTTATTTTTCATAAAGATATATAACTATATGAACTTATGAATTTATATTATAAATCTTTATTTATATTTTTTAATTATATGATAATAGAGATAATGAATAAAGAATTGATGATATTCATGCTCATATTATAAAAGTATACATTATCTTACTAAATAATCAACATAATAAAAAAAGAGGTGGGTTGGTGGGTTGGCCCGTAATCCACCATTAATGAGTTGGGTTGAGGTTTTTCTAACTTGTCAAAAATTGGACTTATTGAACCCGGTCCGTTTAACTCGCGACACATGGTGGGCCGGGTATCCCATATTGATAGCTCTAACTCGGGGTGGTTATTTATTATTTAATTTATAAAGCTTTAATTAATTATTTTATTTCATTTGATGGATTGCTTGATTGATTTGATTTATTGTCTTGATTTATGAATTTGGGTGTTATTATATAATTCATGGTTGTGTTTTTGTTGGGAATCGATTATGTTATTGACATAGTTATCAAAACCGGACCGGACCGGCCGGTCCGACCGGTTGAACCGGGAACCGGTCATTAGGCCGGTCCGAGTCGGTTTAATAACCGGCCAAGCAGAGACCCGGTCTAAACCGGATCGAACCGGCCTGAACCGGAGTCAAACCGGTTGAACCGGTCCTGGTTTATTTTTTTTTCTTTTTTTTTTTTGATTTTTTTGGTCTTTTTTTATAATTATGGGTCAAATATTAGAGAATGTTGATTATGAACCAAAATTTGATAGAGAAAGTGATCATAAAATGTCACTTGATGATATTATATTGTTGAACATNCGTGTCGGTGTCATACGAGTGTCGGACACTGACACGTGTCTGACACGGCGACACGCCTTTAAAATGAAGTGTCCATGCTTCCTAGGTATGGAGTCACATCACTAGTTGCATGCAATGCTCACTTTATATTATAACCTAACCCGTAATAAAAATTAGTGTAGTGAATCTTTCTTGTTCAATAAATATTTTCATTAAACTCTAATTTAGCATGTTCGGGCCGTTTTCTCTAATATGCATGTATGATGGTATATTTTAGCATTGAATGTATGTGTGTTTCATGGATTTGTAGTTAAGTGAGTTTTATGTCCTACCAAGAATTATTAATTCTCTCACAAGTCACACCTACTTCTATTAGGCTCTATGGTGCAAGATAAACCAATTATAGGTGGAGGAGCTATTGCAGACTCTTAGATAAATGAATTTCTTATCATTATAGATGAAACTATCTTAGTAGCCTGTATAATATGTTTATATTTATGTTTTACAAACTTTCCATCTATACTAGGCTCTGCGTGGCTTTTGTAGGGGCTGAGCCTATTGTACGTCACATACTTTGATATTTCAATACAAATGTATAATGATAGTATATTAGTATGTGTTGTTAAGGCCATTGACTCCCTTTTGAAAAAAAAAATTATTATGCTATTTGTAGGAAGGAATGTCACACTAAGTTGTTCAGTTCTTCTACTTGTACTTTTCAAGGAAGCTAAGCTACCAATTCTCTGCCTCGTGTAATCACACGTTTTACTCTTGAATCTTGATCAAACTAATCATGTCTGCTTCTTTATGCTCCTACTTCAATCTTCACAAATCACAAACAAAATTGTCAGCTTCACCTTGTACTTAATTATGCTGACTAACAATGTTTATTTATGAATTATAGTTATGACAGAAACAGAATCCTCCTCATCTGCTTACAGTGTGAAGCCCTCAACCCCTCTTGTGTCCTTTCTGGAACGCCTTCAAGAAACCGCATTTAAAACTTTGGGGCCATCCGGATGCGATCCAAAGACCTATGTGGACTTGTCATTGAAGTTCAATTTGTCAGTAACAGAGGAAGCATTTGATAAACTAGTAAAGTCTGCTGATGAAAATGGGCTTGTACCAGTGAAGGAGTTGAATAGCTTCATAGAAACATACATGGATGGCGCCGGCGACGACATCGACCACTGGAAACCGGAGGATCTTGTGGATGAGCCTGAGGGTTTCTTGCCAAAGGTGAAGCATCCAGAGGTGAGAGCTTGGGCCTTGAAGGTTCATTCCCTTTGGGGAAACTTGAGCCGCAAGGTAACAAGTGGAGTCAAAACACAACCTCATTTTCATACTATGCTTCCTCTCCCTGCACCTTTCATCATTGCCGGTTCGCGCTTTCGTGAGCTTTATTATTGGGATTCCTACTGGATTATTAGGTTTCTTTCTTTTTCTCATCTTTGCTTTCAATTCATACTTTCTAATTAACCTTACATACTTACTGCATCCCTCAACATTCATTTATCACTTGACACTTATACAATGAGGTGCAGGGGCTTGCTAGTCAGCAAAATGTATCAGACAGCCACTGATATTGTCAATAATCTTATTTCTCTCGTTGAAGAATTCGGATTTGTGCTTACTGGTTCTAGAGCCTACTACACCAACCGTAGGTATCATTTCCTTTCATTAACTCTTATTGTTTTTCTGCTATACAAATTTTTAAAGGGGTTGTTTGTACTATACTCTTGTGACCTTAAACTAATTTGGTGGGAATGTTTCAAAGGATATATTGCGTGTTCATTTTACTTTACTATTATAAATTTTTCATAATTGAATGTTTTCAAGTGTAATATTTTTCTTATTATTCTTGCCTTTACTCGAGGATATGCCAACTACAAGCTTGACTCTGATTTTGCAGCCAGCCTCCTCTTTTAAGCGCTATGATTTATGAGGTATACAATAAAACTAGTGACGTAGAATTGATTAAAAGATCACTGCCTGTTTTACAGAAAGAGTATGAGTTTTGGAATTCAGGTATTACAGGACAATTTCAGTTTCCAAGTTTTGGACTTCGTAATTTATTCTCTGTGATTAGACTGTAGTTCAAGATATACATATTTCTTTACTTTGCTTTGTCCAATTTTCTTGGTTTTTCTTTCTATTCGACTTTGTAGAAATACATAGGGTGACCATTATTGATGCTCAAGGTTGCACTCATACCTTGAATCGTTATAATGCAATGTGGAATAAACCCAGGCCAGAGGCCATAGTGAAGGTATTTGTAGCTTTCTTTCTTCAACTATAATATCTCCTTGAAATGGAGAACGAGTTTTACAGATTGGCATTTTGTTATTTCAGGACAAGGCATTTTCTTCCAAGCTTTTGGATATTAATGAAAAACAACATTTTTACCATGAAGTGGCTACAACTTGTGAATCAGGATGGGATTTTAGCTCAAGATGGATGAGGTAACTAGTTTGTACAACATCTTTCATGAAAACCCACATTCCTTGTAATCCAATTATGTCCTTCAAGTAGTTGTAATGCTAATTAATTGATGCAATAATCATGTAATTGTGATGCTATTTTTGGTGTAGAGATCCGTCAGATTTTACAACATTGGCTGCAACATTTGTAGTACCTGTTGATCTAAATGCATTGATACTTGGGGTATGTTATAGGCCATTAAATAAAGGCCAAAGTGCAAGTCCCATATCTTTTGCTCAGTTTCTAATTTGGTCATGTATTTTTTTTTTGTACTTTTGGTCTCATATTTTTGCAAAAGGTCTCAATTTGATCCCATATCATTTTTGGTCCCATATCTTTTGGTCAGGTTGCAGAATTAGTCCCATATCTTTGCAAAAGGATCAACCGTTAGTTGATCCTTTTGCATAGATATAGACCACTTATGCACCTGACCCATAAAGATATGGAACCAATTTTGCAATTGACTTAAAAATATGAGACCAAATCTGCAACAAAAAAAGATATGGGACCATTTGGGAACTGAGTAAAAAATATAGGACCAAACTGGGACTTTGGCCTCCAATATAACAAACAAGTCTGGGCATGTGAAACTTTTTTGGTGTTTATCCTGACTAGTGTTGTGATGGTCGTTGGTTCAGATGGAACTTAATATTGCTTTCTTTGCAAAAGTTATTGGAGATGACAACACTAGTCAGCACTTCCTACAATTTTCTGATCATAGAAAGAAGGCACTCAACTCTGTCTTCTGGAACCCAGAAATGAAACAATGGCTTGATTACTGGCTCACAAATACTTCTTGCCAGGTATTGTGGACCAATATTGCCTTTACACATTTTCATTATCATGAAAGTTTCAACCTTTTGCTTTAATTTGCTCTCTCACCCTTCCATATACTTCTAGGAAACTCATGTCTGGGAAACTGGGCAACAGAATCAAAATGTTTTTGCTTCCAATTTCATTCCTTTGTGGATGCAACCATTCTACTCAGGTAAATTTGATTTTCATGATTGCATGTTGCTCACATTAATTCTTATCTGTTTAATCACATTTAGAGGGCATCAGTGTCAGTATGGCTCATGTATATTTTCATATTCATTGGTCAGTCTCTTGATTAAAATTGTTGCTTGTTGTTTCATTATTATTTTTTTTTTTCACTTGAAAGCATGTCAGTTGTTTGATATAGATCTATATAGACCGTGACAATGCTTTGGTTTTAAAAATTCCTATTAATTGTTGGAAAAGGATGTATAAGACAACATCAAACTTAATATAGTGAAGCATTGATTAGTCAGATTGGAGCTAGAGCTCATCATTACTGACTACGGTTACTGAGATTCCTTTATGGTCCAATTTGTGGTTTATAACTTCAGTCTGATTCATTTGACAGTAAATCTAAAGAATTTATCTAATTCCCAGAGATGGTGATCGGATTATTAGTTGACTATATGAAGCATGTGTACTTTAAAAATGGTTCCATAGTCATACCGGATACGTACCCGTACCCATGTTCTATGAATACTCTTGGTACTCTTAACATATTATAAAATAATTTTATAATTTTCTTATAAAAATGTTTCTATCTAATTTTATTTTTGTTGTAATAAAACTTCATTATTTTTAGATTGGTAAACAGAACATCCATACTTTTACATAGTATAAATTTATTTTTAAATAAATCTTATCATATCGGTATCCTATAATTTTTAAAAATAGTCATACATCGTACCTGTGTAAATACTCATACCGTTTCAAGTGCAACATAGTTAGTTGGTTAGAAACATTTGTGATAATGAGTTTAGGTTGCCTTCTAAAATTGCTTAACTCCCCAATTAGTGATACTATGTTTTAAATTTGTTAAGATATGCGGGTTGTGGATGAAGTTGTTGAAAGTCTCAAAACTAGTGGCTTGATTCGAGCTGCTGGATTCGCAACCTCTTTGAAGAATTCAGGACAACAATGGTAAGTTGGAAGATAATAGTGAGAGATGTTTCTCTTGTTTCAATAATGTAATGTGTTTCCTTTGTTTTGACATTATAATTCTGAAACATAAGTGAAAGTGGGTATATATATATTTATAGCACATGATAATGTGATGAGTTATGGAAGGTGGTGAATTATTTATAGGGACTTTCCAAATGGTTGGGCTCCATTGCAACACATGATAGTTGAAAGTCTGGTGAAATCTGGGTCGGAAGAAGCAAGATCATTGGCACAAGAAATTGCAAAGAGATGGATCAAAACTAACTATATTGCCTACAAGAAATCAGGTGAAATGCATGAAAAATTTGACGTGGAGCATCTTGGAAAATTTGGAGGTGGGGGTTTATATGTACCTCAGGTATAGCATATAATTTAATAGTACCCACATTATCATATTGATATATATATATATATGTATATGCGCACTTTTGGTTCTATAATTTTTGTTCAGGTCTCAATTTAGTGCCATAACCTTTTTTGTTGTACTTTTGGTCCCATTTATTTTGCTCAGATTGCATATTTGATCCCATGTTGCACTTTTGGTCCCACATCTTTGGGCCAAGTTGCAGAACTGATCTGATATCTTTTGGTCAGGTTGCAGAATTGGTCCTATATTTTTGGGTCAAGTGCAGAATTAGTCTAATATCTTTGAGTTAGGTAAAACTGACACTAAAATATTTTGCAAAGATATGAGACCAATTCTACAACCTGACCAAATGATATGAGACAAAGTGATACGGGACCAAATCTGCAACTTGAGCAATAAATATGGGACCAAAAGTGCAAGAAAAAAAGTTATGGAACCAAATTAAGACGTGAACAAAAGTTATAGGACTAAAAGTGCACTTTGATCTATATATATAGGCCTGCACTACACATCATTTGTTACCAAACAAACATATTTTTTATGAATGCAGACAGGATTTGGGTGGACCAATGGGGTTGTGCTGGCATTCTTGGAGGAGTTTGGATGGCCCTCAGATTGGAATATAGACTGCTGATCCATTCCATAACAAATTCATAACACTCTTTAATTTCTACTTGCTATTATTGTATTCAAGTCCAACCTCTCAGATTTCAGTTCTACTTAATGTAAACACCTACTGTTTCTTTCAAATCTTCCACTTCCTATATATCGTCACTAGTAAGTCGTAATGTTCTAAGAAATAAGAATCCTTGATTAGGCCCACTTCATCATGTGATGATGCCTTTAATTCCCCACAAATTCTGCATCACTTACAACTAACACACTACCATTGTTGCATTGCTTCCCAAATTAATTTTTTACGTGCAATATATATATATAAATATATATATATATATATATATATTTCACGTAATTCAAATCCTAAGAGTGTGTTTGAANCCCAAATAAAGAATTTTATCTTAAGGCAATTCATATGGATGTTCAAATAAATATACTAATTAATGATATTAAAGATAGTCTTATTAGGAGTAATAGTAACTCTCTTATATGTCTAATTAAACATTATAAACTATTTAATGTGAGATTTATAAAATAGGAACTATGTAGGCAGTATAAAAACAAGACATAACAGAATCTCTCCAATACATACATTTTTATAACTTATTAAGTATAATGAACAAGACGGATTCCCCTCGTATTTTTGCTGAAAATCACGTAAAGAAAACAAATAGGTATATCTCCTATTGAAGATAGAACCTAAAGTCAAGGAGAAACAATGACAAACATGCAGGTTTCCTCTATTTGCCCCGTCAAATTATTTAAGCTTTTGACTTGTTAGCAAACACCTCCGTATAACATATAGGACAAGCCTGGAGAAAATGACTAACCAAATGAACACAAGGCAAAATGAGCACTAGAAGAAACTTGATCAAAGCCAAAAGTATTAATTTTGTCCTCAAACTTCACACCAACTGTTAATTCCGTCCTCAATCTTTTTTTACTGTCAATTTTGTTCCCAATGTTTCACATTTTAGTCAATTTTATCCTTTGACTAACTTCTTCCAATAATTAACGACAGATTGCATCTTGTTTTTCCATCTGAGTTAGCATTTGAGTTTCTTTTCCTATCAATTTTACATTTATATCATTAGCCATGTAGATTCTGTCGTTAATATTTGGCTAATGACAGTTGGTGTAAAGTTTGGGGACGAAATTAATACTTTTACCCTTTGATCAAATAATATGATATCGTCAAGTGTTAAAAATAAGTTACCTTATTGATGCTAAGCCATCTATTCCCACAATCAGCATGATACACATGTTTGCATGGTAAAGTTATCCTCTTCTCCCCTCTTTTATATTCCATCTGGCAAATCACACATCTGAACAACAAAACAAGTTAGATCAACACGTTGAAAAGATCCAAACTTCATCAGATAAATACAGAAGAGAGAGAATCTAAACACTTTTCCATATGCAACAGACACAACAAACAAACCCAGCAGTTAGATGAGCGACCACCTGGCAATTTTCTAGATTATAAAAGATAGTGGGGCAAGTCCTTTACTTTATCACACGAAAGAATCTAAAAACTGCATTATAATAAAAGTTACCTACCACAATTTATTTCGTTGAGTCACTGCACGTTTGATTCTTATAAACAATTTCAATTAGACAGCTTATAATGCCACCAATTAGGGCCTAGGGGACTCCTATAAATTTTAGGACCATTGGTAAATTTGTTTATTTATTACCCAGGCATCTCCTAGGTCCAAAAAATTCATTTGCATGTCACTAATGTTACCTTTCCATATGAGCGATTCCCTATGGAAATATGGTCTTTTATGTTCTTTACCCTCAAAATATAGGTTATGCCCATTGCACCCTGTTTCTTCTTTACCTCATAAAACATTTTATCGAAGATGTAAGTTTGTAATATAGAGCCAAAGAAATACATCATTCTGATTTCAAATTCTGTCAATATAATGAACTCTAGTTGCAGTAATTGTTAATCCCTTCGGTCCAAGAAGAAAATATAGTTGTTGGAGAAAAATCAGCCAGCCATTACTGAAGAAAGCTATACTGGAGAAAGCAATGTTGACATAATGGTCAAATGAAAAGAAGAAATGAAACGATCCATTACTGAAGAAAATCAGTAAACCCATATATTACCTCTCATCCCGTGATTTTTTCCTCAAAAAAAACCTACATTTGTACTTCGAAACTGGAAGCAAAGAGATCTGCTCTTGGGAGAGACCACGGTTTTGAGATCCAACAGCATCACCCAACTCAAGTAATTCCTGAAGTGTTATTTATGTTGGAGTAAGGTAACATAATGATTTTTTCTTCTTCCGGAAGTATTAAGACATAACATTAGGCAAAATTATAGATTTCACAAATTAAACTTAAAATTTGTTCTGCAGTTTAGTTCATTAGGACATAAAATGGATTGGGGGAAATATATGAAAAGATTTGACCAAACAACATTTCCAATCAGGATAAAGATAGTACATTTTCAAGTAAGAATTCAAGCATAAGACAACTGCAGACATAGTAAATTAGTAATAGATGAGTTTAAAAAGTAACTATCAAAATCAAATAGTGGATGCACTGTCACTAACTATATGCTACTATGCAGGTATAGAAGATTGACTACAACAAAATAAAAACTGTTCGAGGTGAACTTTAAGTTTGAAATGTATAAAGACTAGAAAACACCAAAACTTCAGATTCAACCCAACCTCATAGGTCATATGGTCTGGATCAATATTGTCTTGCAAAATGACCTGCAAAGTTAATTTTTTTAAAAAAAAAAAAAAGGCTTGACCATCATTTATCACCCTTCATAGAAGTTAACTATTTTATGCAACAAGACTTTTGAAGCCACGTACCTGGTAATTGTGGGAACTATGATGTCTTCTAGAACCTGAAAGAAAAGGGACAGAGTTGTTCTAATCTGAAGTATAAATTTTATACATAAACTCAAATATTTTAAATGTCAGTTTGACATAACAGGATTTGGATATGTGACGGGTGTGGGCTATTGCCGCCATATCTCATTTTCTTCGTCTCTCTCTCTTCAAAGAGAAAATGTGTGGCTGGATACAAGTTCATGTTTTTTATACACGTTTGATAATAATGCCTACAAGTTTTCTGCATTAATTTCCTTCTTAGCAAGGGAAAAAGTAAAATTAATCAAGAGACACAATGGGGGTAAGAATTAAATAATTCTCTGAAATTTAGGGGGCAGGGGGGAGCCAACCCACCGTATTGCTGCAGATAGATTAGCTCAATTATATATAAGCAGAAGCTTCTATCCAACTAAATCCATTAACATGATAAAATTAGCTTAAGACCAAGGTAGGGTTTTCACCTTCCGCCCATTCCGTACTTGCTGTGACTGTCTGGTCACTGATCCTTGACGAGTTCTCTGGTGGCCTTCTATAGTCATCAATAAGTGGTTCCTGATGATTCACCTCATAAACATGACTCTCACGATAGTACGAAACACTCTCGGTTTCAGATAGACCAGATTTGTCAAAACTAGTAGTTGATGGGTACAAACTCTCCTGCATAAGCAATATATGTATGAAAGCAATATATTGTTCTTTAGTTGATATCACTAAAATATCAAGAATCTTTTTAGTGGGCTTACATTCCATCCGTAGCAAAAGAAAAATTAAAAAATAAATTATTATGCAGAAATATGTATTTATACAGGGAAGAGTGCTTAAATTATATAGGATTGACTCTGTAAGTTCCATATTATATATCAAAATAAGCAGCCTTTTCCACAGATCAACATTGAGAGAGCAAAACAATAGCTATGTCCAAGTTACATACTATCTCTTAAATAGAAACTAACTATACTTTTGTAGTCACCTGAGCTTGTGAAGCACCGTTAAAAATGAAATTGACATGTTCATAGGTTAGACCTTCAAAATACTCAATAAAACTTCCGGCTGTATTATAGGGGTAGCTGACGTTATTGTAATGGATCTCCATTTGGAGGTTCCAATTCATTCCAAATCCTTTATCAGATAAGTATCTGCAGAATAAATTTACAGCAAGGTACAAGAGCATGTTTAAGTGCAAAGGCAGTGAAGCTCACAACCAACAAAATATGAAATATTTATATATATCAATATGTGTAAACGATGTAAACCTGATCTTCCCACAGATTCACCAATGTAGAATCATCAACAAGAATTGATGCAGTTAACACGAGACAATTTGCCCCCTACCATTCATCTACTCCTGAAATATAAGTCCGAAAAAATTAAATTCACACAGAGACTCTGTATGTAAGATAACTATTGAGGAAGCAAAATGTCATTAACACGGCAGAGGTTGTTCAAATTTGTCAAGATCCACTAACGAATGTCTACTCAATTTTTCAAGCAACTGTCACTACACAGAAGGCATCATCAAGCACGATTAATCAAAGCATTTTTATTATGAACTTGAGAACTACCTAATGGAAGTGAAACGAGAAAGGGCATCAATAGCAGAGTTGCAGTATCTAAAGCCAGATTTGCATCAAGATTTTCCTAATTAATGCAATCAAAATATAAGAAACGTGTCCCGATAAACTTTTCAGAAAGATCAGTATAAGATAAAGATCTCATAAAAGGTTTAAATCTCGGAAACTTAAAGAATTGAGACAAACAAAGATTTAATTCATCAGGACATTTTGTCACCTACTACATTAGGAATAACAACAAGAAAGAAAAAATAATTATCCTTTCATCAGAACCAACAATTTAGTCAATAAAGATTAAATCGACGCCATTACACCGATTGACTAATCTCCATTTTCTGTTATTATCTGCATTGTAATTCTCCAGCAACAGAAAAGCTAAAAAAACCCGATAATCATAAAAATAGTACCTCATAACACAGAAGCAACCTCTAACCGCTAAAAAACCACATCAATTAAGTGCGTCGTCGTCGTCGTCACCGCTTTGGCTGATTCCACCGCCGGAGTTGATCGGAAAATGGTTGAGTAATTGAATATTGGGATGAGAGGGAAAGCGAGAAAAGATGAATTGAATTGAGAAGAAGAAGGAATAATTAACGGAAATGATTGCTTACATTGATCGCTCGGCTCCTAGAAGAATGGCATTGTTGATTCTGTAGATCCCTCTCTACTATCACACTATTTCACTGTTTCTTCAGTATTTCTCTCTCTCTCTCTCTCTCTCTCTCTCTCTCTCTCTCTCTCTCTCTCTCTCTCTCTATCAGGCTTTACGCAGTGGTTTCAGGAATACGCCAACTCATGCAGATAGACTATGATCACCTGCATCGCACCTCTTCTCCAACCGTTGCGTCTGTTTTTTCTTGTTGGCTAAAATTTAGGTGAGGGGATTGCGCCCCAGGCCAGGGTCAAGAGGCCTCTGGGCTTAAAGAACATTTACAGACGTACTTACAGATAATCCATTAAATGAGACGTTACTCAGAATCAAACCCAAGCCAACCATGCAATTGTTATGAGCGGAAAGTGACCAAGTGAATCAAACCTCAATGGTTTCTTTTTGTGAATATAGTATAATTGTAAAATTAAGGCCAGAGTATACTTTTGGTCCCTTTATTTTCATTTAGGTCTTAATTTAGTCTCGTGAAACTAACAATGAAACATTTTGAAAAAATATGACAACAATTTTTCAACTTGGCCAAAGAATATGAGGCAAAAAGTGATACGCGGGACCAATTTTACAACTTGAAGAGAAAATATGAGACCAAAACTAAACAAAAAAAATCCAAATAACCAAACAAAACCGAGTGAAAAAAATAAACGTGATTGATATTTAGAGCATATATATATAAATGGCAAGAGAGGGATTGATTATTGTGTAAATAATGTATAAGTGGATGAGGATAGGAGCTAGAGACATTATTAAATGAATGGGGTTTGGTTTGATTTCACATGAAGGTGACGAGGAGATGCTTGGATTTTGTGGATAGGGACAAAATCAGATGTTTGGAAAAAGAATCACGAGGATGATAGAAGTGGTTAAATCCATGCATGTGAATTATCATCATCAAACCATAACACTCCCAATCAACTTGGTAACCGTTAATGTTTGTTAATTATTACTAATACCAACTACGTAGTACCCTCAAACAAATGGTTATATTATTGTAAACACTAAACATGCATTTGTATAAGGTGTAGATAATCATATTTATGATAAAATATTATTAAGGTAAGTAATCTTTTCATTCCTCCTCTAAATATACTATTATGATACTTGTAATTTAGGCCAAAGTCCTATTTTGATCCTTTAAGTTTATTTAAAATTCTGTTTTGGTCCCTCATATTTTTTTCGTTCTATTTTGATCCTTCAAGTTTTCAAAATATTTCACCGCTAGTCTCTAACTCTTTTCTATCTACTTTTTTCATTATAAAAAAAAGAAAACTAACTTAATGCAAAATCGCAATTTATTTCTTTTTTCTTATGTTTTGATCCTATTATATAAAAAAAAACCTTATGCAAAATAAATAAAATTTTTGGGAGATTAAAATTATATTTGGGAGAACTATATACAATAAAATATAGAATAATTCTCAAAAAAATAAAACCTTTTTAACTAATATATTTGTGTTTTCATGATCTTTATTATCCATCTATCTCTGAATATTTTATTGCTCTTATTTCATCTAATTTATAACTTATATATATAGCTATTTTTATTTATACTCTATCTTTCTGTGTCTATCTATCAATTTACTGAAAAGAAGCTAAATAAAGAACAATTTTGCATAGAGGAAGTGGCAAATTAAATACAGAGGAAAAGGAGGGTGTGAGGCGTGAGGCATGTGAGATGAGAGAAATAACAAAAAGCTAACGTGAGAGGGAAGTGAAGGAGAAGGAAGGACCAAAACTCCAAAAGCATCATTCATTCATTCATTTTTTTTAATTGGCTCCGAGACTCACTAAAGTCAAAGTAGATCCTCAAGCTTTATAAACGTTTACAGATATATTTATAGATCGTCTAATAACAAAACCTTCATATCGATCGCGAAAATTGAACTCACGATCTTATGAGTTATGAATAGATCCTTACCAAAAGAGTTCATTCATTCATTGATTCATTTTATTTATCCTATTAATCTATTCATTTGGCTATTTTTTTGACTGTGATGTTGAATAATAAATATATTCCACCACATCAAAAGTTCACTGCTTGTTCCCAAAGGAAACCACTCATCATGCTCTTTATTTCATCACATCTATCTTCCTGGATCCTCAAATAAAGAGGTCAGGATCTTAAAGTTTCAAATTATATTCCTGAATTTCCTGGCAAATTGGAATTATATATATATAGTAAAATTAATAGAGATGTTGATGAATATCTCTTTTTATATTTCTTTCTTTGTAAAGTATACAATCTAAAATCCAAATAATGGCCATGTGAACATGACTGATGTGTCGGCTAAGCCATTATATATATATATACACGAAACCTTATTATGTGATTTTTGGTATAGAAAAGTATTAATTTAATGGCAAAACACTCTTTCATGCCCTTAACATTTGCGGTGATTTTCAGTTATGCCCCTAACGTTTCATTTGTGTCAGTTGTGCCCCCAATGTGAAATGTTAGTTTCAATTATGCCCTCATCCTCGTTAGTGTACCGTTTTTCGGAACTTTTGAGCTTCGATCTGTGTTCATTTCAGTTTGTTTTGATAAATGAGTTTATGGGTACTCATTTTCGGCTCCTAAGGATATTTTGCACATGGAAATTTTGAGAAAAATGCTTCGCTTTGCTGCATTTCGTTTTGGTCCTTTTTGGGGTTCATCGGGTCTGATTTTCTTCGGATTTGGGGCTATTTTGAGCTTAATCTTTGAAATTGATCCAAGGAATCAAGTTTGTGATGTCCGAAAATTAAAACTCATATGAAATCTGATCAAAACCAAGCTCAAATCGTGCTAAAATGGTATTTTTTATTAGTGGATGATTGAAATTGGGGGCATAATTGAAACTAATGTTTCACATTGGGGGCACAACTGACACAAATGAAACGTTAGGGGCATAACTGAAAATCACCACAAACGTTAGGGGCAGGAAAGAGTGTTTTGCCTAATTTAATATAAATTAAGAGACTATAAAGTATAAATTAATTTAAATTCAGGATCAAATTGTCACTAAGGATCAAATAGTTGACAATTGAAATATTTTAAGGACCAAATCGTGTACCTCAATTATTTAGGGACTGATTAATCCACTTGATATAAAATTTAGGGACCAAATAGTAGGTTGTTTTTCTATATAATTGAAATATATGATTTGGTCCCTGAAACATTTTAATTGTCAACTATTTTATCTTTAGTGATGATTTGATCCCTAAATTTGAACTGATTTTATATTTTTTGCACTTGAACTTTTACTAAACTATTTTTTTTGTCTTTAAATTTATACTGATTATTTTTATGTTTTGGTCCATGAATTTGACCTAAAGACTAAATCATTGGCAATAGTAATAATTTAAGGATTGAGTCGTACATTTTGATTATTGAGAAACTAATTAGTTGATTCGCTGTAAATTCAGAAACCAAATAATAAATTTTCTCTAAATATACCTTTAGCTTATTAATTTTTTTTTTGGGGGGAGGGGTTGGGGGTTTAAAATCTCATATTGATCCTTGAAGTATAGGTTTGATTCTGTTCTGTTTCTTAAAATATTTTTTTGTTATATTTTGATCTATAAAATTTTTCATTTGTTTCACGGTTAGTTTCCATAATAAATTTTGTCCAATCTATTGTTGTCGAATAATATGGAGGAGTTTTTTTTTTTTTAAATGATTGATTAGACAGAATTCATCCTAAGTACTAACGGTGGAATAAGTAAAAAATTTTACAGCCCACCAAAATGTAACAAAGAAATATATTAAAGACCAAAACAAAATTAACTTAGTACTTTAAGAACCAATATAATATGTTAAATTTTTTTTTTGGCCAAAATATAACATTTTAACCCTTCATTTGAGAGAGTAGGACAGTAGGAGAATATAAATATGGAGGGGAAAACATATAACAATGACTTTAAACTCTTCAAAATCCCTCAATTGGCTGAAAGATATTTGCATTCTTTAGCACCCATGAGGCCATGGATAGATAATTTGGGCCTTAATTGAGACTGACCTCAAGTTTAAAGGAAAAATTTGAAGCCAGATTCCCTAATAACTTTGTCAAAGTTCTTCCATACAGAAACTTCTATTGTCAATTTGTCATACAAAATATTTTAAGCAACATTATATAAATAAAGTCGAAAAGAAAATTCTTTTTTCAGATATTTCAGTTCATGGCATATGACTCTCTGATCTTTGGCTAATTTTGACGATAACATAAATGCTGTCCTGTAAATATTTCATGAACACGCAAATCCAATTTCTGAATTCTGCTAGTGTATTATAGCTTCTAATATAACAGGTAGGTTAAAATCTCATGTTTAGTCCTTGATGTTTGAATTAAACTCCATTTTGGTCCCTAATATTTTTTTAATTCTGATTTGGTCTCTAATGTTTCCTAAAAATTCCATCATAACTATTCTATCCAAACTTTTTTAAAAAAGATTTTCTAACTGATGGAGATTGTGCCCTAGGGCTAACCATTTTATATGTATGAACATATGTTTTGATTAATTTATGGATGATAAATTATGTCGTTATCATATTATTAGCATGTTTACTGTGATAACAATCCCTGATTAATTATGAGATAATTATTCTAAAACTGTCCCTGGTCGATTATTCATGTGGGAATGTGAATGAACTAAGATCAGCATGACTTCGTGTATGGAGATACATGCATACAATGCTTTACGAGAGTCATGGTGCAATTATGTAAGGGGTTACAAGTTGTTGGACCGACCCGGAGAGTCCTACATGGGTTTTAGTCATGAGCTATCCTCTCCTGTACACCTGTCACGATGCCCTTAGACCTGAGGTCTTGACTATTCCGGCGTTGTAGATGTCGAACTTTGGCCTAGTCCAACGTTGCCCGTAACAGAGTAGCCATACAGGCTAGGTACGGGTTTGGTTGTTTACCGTGCTGAGGAATGTGGTTGACCAAGAAGGAATTTTGTCCCTCATTAAGTTGGGAGATATTTAACTGGCGCCCTCGATGAGTCTGTCCAAGGAATGTGTGGCCACACAGGGAAATGGGACTAACTCAAGAAATCAAGAAAGTTATGGTTTTGATTAAGGATGATTTTCTCGTGCCTTATCCATGACCAAAATATCGTGCGACAATCGGGATTAAGACAAGGTAGTACTAAGGTTATGTCGTTTGGCGTTAAAGCGATAACTCACGTGTTTTGGGTAGTCGTGATGGCTTGCTAGAGTCCACTCTCGACTTGTGAGTCATAGAGATGGCTTGCTGCCAACTTCACGTGAGGCCTGCTGGGTCACACACGAGCAGGATCAAGATACCATATTGGGACACGAATTAGGGTTAATTCGTGAGTCACTTTAGTGACACAATTTAAGACATAGTTGCATGTCTTAGGACATGAAGTCTTGTCTTAAATAATATCTACGTTTATGATATTTAAATTTGTTAGACAAGTTTAAATATATTAATTGTTAAATAGTTAATTTGATTAATCTATTTACAATTAAATTCCTGTTTAAAATATTAGGGAATAATGAATTGGATAAGCCTCCTAAAAGTTAGGGGATTATTGATTTATTAAATTCTTTAATATTGGATAACAAGAAAGATAGAGGGTGGCGCCTCTTCTTGATTTAATTAATAAAATTGTTTTGTTAATTTAAATCAAGATTTGAATTTGAATTCAAGATTTGATTTTGATTTCAAGATTCAAGTTTGAATTAAAGATATTATGGTAATATTTTAATTCAATATTGTTAGGGAATTTGAATTCAAGATTCAAATTTGAATTAAAGATATTAGGGTAATATTTTAATTTAATTTGTTAGAAGATATTAATAAGATAATGATAACTTCCTAAAAGTTAGAGTTGTTATCTTATTTATTAAATTCTTTAAAATAGGCTAAGGGGGTGGCGCATGGCTAGGATCCAAAGGTCACAATTTGATCTTGCATTTTGGTTTTCAAGATTGCATTTTGAATTTCAAATTAAGATATTAATGTAATATTTTAATTAGGAATTCAAATCCTCTTGACTAATGGGGATTGGACATTCAAGATTTAGTTTCAAGATTTGATCTTGAAATTTAAATTTAAATTGCCTTTTAGTTTTGAATTATAATATTAGTGTAATATCATAATTCAAGATTTTAGGAACCTCTATTTCTTGATTAAAATAATTTCCTTAATTTTACGAGTTAGGGAATATGATTCCCTAATGAGACTCTATAAATACACACACCCACACAAGTCGACTAACCCCATTTTTAGTTAGACTAAAATCGACTTCTCCCTAGAGAGAGAGAGAAAGTCGACCTAACCCTAATTGGATCAGGGTTTTTGAGTTGTGTGTGAGGTTTGTTTGTGCGCCACCTTCTTAAGTCTTCAAGAACCGTTCTTGAAGATTCAAGATTCGTAGATTTGGTTCCCGTGATCTCTTGGGAAGAAGAGATTGGAGGCTAGCACCTAGGTGTCTGTCAAACTGTTCGTGTGGATCACCGGCAGAGGAAGGACACGCGTTGCTGTGGACTTCTCGGACTCGCAAGTTTCAAAGCCACCGATTGAAATTTAGGTATACATCTTCCCTTACTAGTATAAACATAGATAGTGGATCCTGGAAGGAAATTATAGGCTATACGTTTAAAAATTTTAATTTCACTGTTTTCTTCCGCTGCGCTCGCTCTATAATTTCCCAACACTAACCTCTTATTTTATTATTTCTTTCTTCTCTCTCTCATCCCTCATTGAAATAGATGAGGTAAAGAGAGAGGGAGAGACGGGAGAGAAGAGAAATAATAAAATAATGAATAAGAGTGTTTTTTAATGAAAATTTGGACGGAATAGATGAGAGACTAACAATAAAATTTCAAAGAAACATTAGAGACCAAAATAAAACTACAAAGTTTTAAGGATCAAAAAGAAATTCAAGTCAAACATTAAGGACCAAAATGAGATTTTGACCTACCAGTTAATATTAAGTTGGGGATAAAACTAACCTCCATTTAGTCCTTGATATAATGGGTGTTTTGGTGGGGGTTCAACGTTAACATAAGGATCTAGCAAACAATGAATCTGAGTACTCAACCAAGATATGGTATTATATCATAAAGGAAAACGGAAAATAATCTTGATTGAAATAATTATATCATACAATGATTATTAATAAAGTACTCAACCAAGATATGGTATTATAAATCATTGTAATGTAAATACTTTGTACTCTTCACAAAGTATTTTGTAGAGACTATAAATTGTGACAGACTAGAAAGTTCTAACTGCTTAGTATTGATCAAGGCAAGGTGAACTTATTAAGGATGACTTGATTCCAAAAGCAAATGCACATTTGCTTTCAAAGATGTCTGAAATGAATGGTTGGCAATAAAATTAGTCCACCTATTTTGGCATGAAAGGAAAAATAAAACTGAATCATTTCAGAAAATTGGTCAAAACCTCATTTTGGTAATAGAACTATAGGGTGAATTCTGTTTTGGTCCTCAATTTCTTTTTGTTTCATTTTAGTCCTCAAGCTTTTCCGCTTGTTCCACCGTCAGTCCAAAACATGATTCCATCCAATTTTTTCTATCATCTCTGAGTTGGACACTTGACCTAAACGATTTATCTCTCATTCGTGTCTTAATTAGCGAGTTGATAGAAAAAGAAAGAAAAATTTACAAATTTACAACTAAAAGGGGGTTTTTTTTCTTTTTCTCACTGCTAACTCACTTATTAAAACACATATGAGAGAAATGATCCGTCGTAGCTCTCTAGGTCAGAGGTAATAACAAAAAACGGAAGGAATTACGTTTTGGACTAATGGTGGAACAAATGAGGAAGTTTGAGAACCAAAACGAAAAAAAAAGTTTGAGGGCCAAAACAGAATTCTCGCTATAGTTTGAGGACCAAAATGAGGTTTTGACAGGGAAAATTGCACCAATTAGCACAAAAGTTCAAATGGCCCATCAAGCGGACTCCACGTGCAAAGGTTTCTTATAGAGCTGCAACAAGAGAGATGAAGAAACAACACTGAGAGATGAAGCAGCCATGCAAGCACCTGCGAGCCATGGGGGCAATCTGATTCCAGTGAAGGGGTACAAGATGCCAGCAGCAATTGGCATGCCAAGAATGTTGTAACCAAGAGCCCAAATGTAGTTGAGACGGATGCGAGACATGGTTTTTCGGGATAGATCGATAGCTGTAATTACGTCTTCCAAGCTACTTTTGACAAGAACTATGTCAGCAGCTTCTATAGCTATGTCAGTTCCAGCACCAATTGCCATACCGACATCAGCAGCAACTAAGGCAGGCGAGTCATTAATTCCATCACCCACCATAGCCACCATCACTCCTTTCATCTGCATCAAGTTTCAGTTAGAGAAATCAGACTGTCAACTTGTTTATAAAACCATATCAAATAATAGGTGATGATTATTAGTTTACCAGACATTTATTTTTCCTATGACCTCAAATTTAAGGCTTTATACATCATTTTATCGCCAACAAAGGACACTTAACCACACCAAAATTGGATTTAACAACTGCCATCCAGCATCAGAATGAATAGCTTAAAAGTCTTACCTGTAACTCTTTAATCTTATCGGCTTTTCCCAGTGGATCTGTCTCAGCAAAGACCTTGTCAATACCAATTTCATTTGCAATAGCAGTAGCAGTAGCGTAGTTATCACCAGTCACCATGATGCTTAAGATGCCCATGGAGTGGAGGAAAGATATTACACTCCTAGCCTCGGGCTTCACGGGATCAGTCACAGAGAAAGCTCCAGCAATCTTTCCATCAATTGAAACTAATACGCAAGTTCTAGCCAGAATTTCATTTTCAGAAATGTACCTCTCAACCTCTGGAGATATTGGAACATTACAAGAATGCATGAGTCTTTTGTTCCCAACTAAAACTGTTCTCCCGCCAACTTTTCCGCCTACCCCAGCTCCCAGGTGCACCTCAAAGTCTTTCAAATCTATGACTTGTTCAGTGGAAGACCCAAACTTCTTGCGCAGCCCCTTTGCATGAACTACAACAGCTTTTGCTATTGGGTGTTCACTGCTTGCCTGAAATTTCAAATAAATAATTAGATATTGGGATTACACATTAGGGGGAAATTTTAGACAAGGAAAAAGGCAACTAGATTGAGAAACCATCGTCACTACATATTCTTCAAATTGTGGGATTGTTTGTCATCATTACAACGATATGTATCGGTTTTTTCTATCCACATAAGAAAGAGAAAATAGTATTGTCAATTGCTTTTCATTTGTCATATTTATTTGATATCAAGATTCAGGGACCACAGAACAGCTCAATTCAGTTACTTCACAGATACTATGACCAATCTAACAAATGCTCCCTTATGTTAATGAAAAATGTGAATGAGTACTGTAAACAACATCTGGACAAATACCTCAACAGCAATGGACATGTCACATAAATCTTCCATCGAAAATCCAGAAAACAGCACTGCACTAACTACCTCTGGCTTTCCAGCTGTAAGTGTTCCTGTCTTGTCAAACACAACAGTCTTTACCTGCATCATGTACATTAAGTACTCAAGGTAAGAAAAAAAGTAGCATCAAATGTTTACCAGATTAGGATTATGGCTAACGTCAATGTAGAGAACAGAAATTATGTAAAACATTGCCTTTAATTAGGAAAAATAATAATGCAGCACAAGAAATATAAAGGACTGGAAACAGAGGGAGATTACTTTGTGTGCCTTTTCCAGTGCATCTCCTCCCTTGATGAGCACACCTTGAGAAGCACCCATACCCGAAGCAACCATTACTGCTGTTGGTGTAGCTAGACCCAGAGCACATGGGCAGGCAACAACAAGCACTGAAATAGCAAACTGCAAAGCAAGCTCAAATGCATCCATAGCTTTCGGTATCCAATGTCTTGGGTAAATATGGGCTACTCCAGGAATATACCATCCCAGCCAGGTTATAAATGCTGCAACAACCACCTAATAATACAATCATAAACTAACACCATTAATGAAGAAGCCTAGTTATTTTCTTTTCCACTGCCCGCTTATTAGCTCAGACTCCCAAAAGATGTATATTATTGCACGGAACTAGTAACGAAACTTGAATAATACCTTGTTTCAGAAAGAAAAGAAACTATGATAGAATAACTAGAAAAAGAAAAAAGAAACTCACAATTGGAACAAAAACTTTTGAAATATGATCAGCAAGTTTTTGAACTGGTGCTCTGGCAAGTTGAGCAGCTTCCACAAGCTGAACAATTTGGGAAAGTGCAGTGTCTGATCCGACATGTGTGGCCTTGACCAGTAAGCAGCCATTCTCATTCATAGTTCCACCAATAACCTGTTCAGTAAATAGGTAGAATATAAGAAGTTCCTTACCATGCATCATCAATAAGAAACTAGAACTTGGGACATAAATAGCAACAGTGACATAATTCCTACAACCCCCTTTCCATTTGGAAAAAGAAAATGATATCTACAATTCTACATTCATATTTTTTTTTGTCTTTAGAAAGCACAATTCTACATTCTGAATGATAAAGAAAAAGAAAAATATCTTTTACTTAGTAACTATGAAACATAATAAGCATCCGCTTTCTCTATCATTCTCTATGTCACCTATCTTCCCTAGAATTCTCATCATAAAATACCCCAGCCCTTTTTCATCTATGATTTTGTCTTGATCCATTAATTTTCTTGAAGTGCTCCTGCTTTCAGCATCAGTAACATTAACATAAAACTAACAACTAAGGGCCACCGTATATAAATAATACCTTGTCTCCTTCCCTTTTAGCAATAGGTCTTGCTTCCCCTGTGATCATACTTTCATTTACATAGCTTTGCCCTTTTATAACAATACCATCAACAGGAATCTTGGCCCCAGGAACAATCTTAATTATGTCATTCCTTTGTATAAGTTGAGTGTCAATTTCTGTCTCAGAGATGACATTTCCATCAGTATCTAAGGCTAATAAATAAGCTTTATCAGGAACAAGTTGAGTCAGCTTTGCCAAAGCATCTGATGTTTTCCCTTTAGCCACAACCTCCAAATATTTTCCTAAGAGAATAAAGGATATCAACATAGAACTGGTCTCAAAGAAATCTTGTCCATGAAATGTGGCTGAAGTGAGTGCTTTGATTAAAATATAAATGGAGTAAAAATATGCAGCATTAGTGCCTAGGGCAACCAGCACATCCATGTTAGCAGATCTGCGCCTCAGTGCATGATATGATCCAACATAGAACCTAACCATGATATTCAAAGCAAAAAAAAAAAAAAAAAAANAAAAAAAAAAAAAAAAAAAAGTCATATGTTGGATAAAGTCATAATTTCAGGAAACTAGAATCAAATAACTAATAAAATAAAACCATTTTAACATAAGCCCGAAACAGATTATACAATATCTCATGCGATACCTTTTGCCAACTATGAACTGAACAGGTGTGCTGAGGATCCACCGAAGAAAGATTCCCAGAGTTAGCATATTGTGGATCTTATAGTTTAACCAATTGCCATATGGAGGAAGCATGGGAAGCACCATGGCAAACAAAAACACAGGAACAGAAAACAAGCAGCTGAACAAAAATTGGTCTCTGTAAGTACGAATTTCATACATGTTCCCTGCTTCTCTTTGTCCAGAAGAAGTGCACAAGGTTGCCCGATACTCATTAAGGCCCTGGTCAGCTGCTTGAATGCAACGTATAAGAGATCTTGGACCTGTAACATTTGGATCGTAGGTAACTGTAACTTTGTGTTCTATCAAGTCCATTTCAACATGATTCACACCTTCAGCTAACTCAAGAGACGACATTATAACATTTACATCATCTGCAGAGTCAACTCCTTCAAGTCTAAGATGCACTTTGTTCACATCATTCCCAGTGCTAATGAGATCTGCTCCAAAACCAGCATCTTCTATCGCTTCAATTATCTTGTTAACATCAGTGAGATTAGGATCAAAATGCACTTTTGCTTCTTCTAAAGCTAGGCCTACTACTGCCTTTTTCACTCCATCAACCATCTGAAGGGCACACTCGACGGACTCAGAGCAGCTTGTGCATGCCATTCCTTTAATCCTGACCCGGCATACAGATATGTCTTGCTCCGAAAGTTCTTGAACTTTGAAACCTGCTTCTTCTATGGTTTCTTTTATTTTTCTGGCCTACAATAAATTTTCACACATTTTTTTCCTTTCATGCATAAAGATTCCAGGCAAGTAAAAATGATAAACATACAGTCTATATACCCAATAACTAGTGAGGAAAACCAAACCACTTTCAGATGTTACGATCTAATTAAATTCACATAATATAAAAGGAAGACTTACACTAATGAGCTTTGGCACATATTTGATCGTACATTGTCCATCAAGTGCTGACACCATAACGCATTTAACCCCATTAAGATCTCTAACTACAGATTCTACCGAATTCACACAGGAGGCACAAGTGATATCTTTAATTCTAAACAATGCTTCCCTGACACTGGTATCTTCTGGAGTCTCCAACAAAGGTATCTTAAGATCATGCACCCCATTGGCTTCTGATATTGAATTATGAGGCAAGGATTTCATTGCTTCTGCAGAAAGAAAGAAAACAATGAGATGAATAGTGCATACTCCCTATTGCCCATAACAGGACTATTTTTTTTCTTCTGTCAAGAATTATTGCATTTCAGAGAACTATTAAATTACATATTGTTCCATGGCCTACACAGATTCTGTATACGTTAATGATAAGGATTTAATTTATGCATATGAATAACAGAATCAGCAAAGATAACAAGACTTAGTTTGAGAATTGGATTAACAACAATAGAAGATAATTAGCCAGGTCTTAGAGTGTCCTTTCCAGGAGGAAAATAAACCAGAGACAGAATAAGTAACCAGAAGAGAACTGAATGACAGGTCTAGAACGCTCACAGAACACTCCTAAATTCAAAAAAGAAAAAAANAAAAAAAAAAAAAAAAAAAAAAAAAAAGTACAGCCCCACGAATCTATGGCTTGACCAGAGTACCCATCCAGATGAAACTCGCCATCAGCAAGGTTTTGTAACAACTCAGCTCACAAACAGTAGACAATTTCCATTTTTCTTTTTCTTCTTTGAGCCTAGGAAAGTATGCTAATAAAATACAGAGCATATTTACTGTTTAATTTATCTCTTTACTCATACCCCCATACCACTTAAAAATCAGCAAAAGGGTGAAACACTCCCCCAATTCATACATCACCTCCTAACCATCCAAGTTCACAATTTCGACCGTAAGCATAAGCTAAAAAAAAAAAAAAAAAAAAANAAAAAAAAAAAACCTTTAACATAGAAACCGGAGCCCTATACAATTGACAAATTAATCGGAGCAAAAATATATATAAATCTTACCCACAATAAAAACAAGTAACAGCGCTTATAAGAGTTTATGAGAACACCAACTCCAGCCGACTTCGTCAAAGTAAACTCAAAAAGCTTCCCTCAGTTTTTATCGCCGCAAGGTGCAACCCAATCCACTTAACAAAACCTACAGCGAAGTTCACGAGTTTGATTCAAAATTAGATTAACAAGTTAATCGCAAACACACACAATAACGCGAACAGCTTGAGAAAGCGAAGACGCATGGAAGAGAATAGTTTGACTGATCAAGGAAAAAGAGAAAGAAACTAGGGTTACGAAATTCAAGATTACCGGGTAATGAAGATTTTGAGATTTTAACGAAAATTTGTGAAAAGGGTTTCACGAAAAATGGAAGAGAAGTGCAAAATCGAGCTTAATAAGGCCGCCAGAATGTTCCGTAGCGACTGAATTGAGGAGACTTTGTCGCTTAGAAGAATCAAAATGATCACCTTTTTAAATTTTCGAATTCTTAACGTCTTATGGTTACGGTTCCCACCAAAAATGGCTTAAATGCCTCTAATGCCCCTGACTTGCCATATAAATTGCAGCAAGGTAAATAGTTTCCACTTGCGTCGTTACCTCCAACAAGGGCTACTTTTGGCATAAGGGTACTTATCATTTTATTAATATTTAATATTTAATATTAATATATTAAAAAAATCTAAATTTTATTAAGGCAAAAACATTAATTTTGTTCACAAACTTTACATTAAGGGCGTGTTTGGTACGTTGTCATCTCAAATGTTGTAGTATCTTAGATGTCATGGTATGTGTCACCGTAGTATAAAATACCTAATATTTATAACACTGACGTTTAGTATGGTAATAGTAGATTTCTGAAATGTAAGATGCATATGTTTGGTATTCTCTTGTGAATGACAACAATATTTTTTAAATTTTTATGTTTATCCCTATTAACATCTTAAAAATACATATTAATATTTTAAAAATAAATATATAAATAAATATAAAAAAAATATATTCATTTATATTTTTGTACTAAAAGTATATTATTTTATAATACTGATAAATAATTAAATTGTAATAATATAGTAAAGAGTAATTTTAATATATAAATTAAAGTGTCCCTAAATTTATGCTTTTTTTTGCCAACTCCCTAAATTTATACTTCATTAATAATTTTTTATTCTTGAATTTATACTAATCATTTTTGTTCTTGAATTTGACCCAATGTTTAAATTATTAACAATTGAAATAATTCCGGGAATGACTTATATATTTTGATTATTTATGGATAAATTATTTGACTCGTTATAAATTTAGCAACCAAATAATAAGTTATATTAAAAAAACAAATCAACAAAAAAGGGTAAAATTGGAACTTTAATTGAAAAATGCCTTCGCAAACCCTGTCATCTGAGATGACATAGTTTTTGTGTTGTCATCAGATGACACCTTTTTTGTTGTCATTTGTTGACAGAGTGTTATCTTGGATGTCGACGTATGATAACATCATGGCGTTACCAAATGTCAAACATTCAAGATACCATAGTATATAAGATGATAGACATGAAATGACAACGTACCAAACGCAACTAATATTAATGACAAAATCTACATGATTAATGATATGTAATATAAAAATAATATAATAAAATAAATTCGAATTTTAACTTAGATTGAAAAACAGGATGCAGTCTACGGTTAATTTATTAAAATAAGTTAGTCAAAGAATAATATTGACCAAAATATAAGACATTGGGATGAAATTAACCACAACAAAAATATTGGAGATGAAATTGATAGTTGGTATAAAATTTAGAATTGAAATTAGTGCTTTTGTCTTTTATTATTTTTTATTTGATTTTGATTTTAACTAAAATCATCTGCTAATTTAAATTTAAAATATTATTATTTAATCAGTTAAATTGATTTCAATGGATTTGAATTAGATTTTGATACATCACTATTTGGGCGTACGCCTGAATAGCCCTCGAACCGGGCACCTTCTCCCCTCCAAACCTGGCAAGACGCACTCAAACCAATCGAGCGCCCTCTGCACACTTAGAGGCTGGTCGTGCTCCATCCCGGGCCACAGCGCGCGCCTCCAGACTAACACGCAGTCACCCACGACTGCCTTGTTCCGCAATCCTCGCTGGGGGAGATCGTGGGTCACCGGCTTAGTCACACCCACGATCTCCAGGCTCCTGGCGCCCGCCCAGAGACACGACACGCAATCACCCATGATTGCCTTGTCCCGCAAACCTCGGTCTCCACCACCTCCGCTGGTGGAGATCGTGCCTGACTACGTGGTGCGCCCCGCACGCTGGCTACCACTCTCCCCCTGCTCTATAAATAGAGCCCAACTCAGCAGACTAAGGTTAGCCACTTCTCACCTTTCAGAATTCTCTTGCTCTCATATCTCTCATACACTAACTTGAGCGTCGGAGTATTCTTCGCAGGGCCCCCCTGTGAAGTTCTTGCAGGTACTTGGACGATCAACTTGCTCTCGCAACCCACATTCGTTGAACTAGGTGAACCATATCTCGTTATGGCCAACATCGAGGATTCCCCCCATGATTACCTTCTGGAAATCCATTTGTGGATTGAAGCGAGCATCGCAGAGTTGGAATCATCGTTTTGATGAGGTAGTCAAAGGAGTTTGGCTTCTCACAAAACCCTGACGAGCCTTGTGTTTACAAGAAGGTTAGTGGGAGCACGATTGTGTTCTTGGTGCTATATGTCAATGACATATTGCGCATTGGAAATAATATTCCAACCTTAAAGATTATGAATCTTGGTTGTGAAAAATGTTTTCAATGAAGGACTTAGAAGCTGCCTATATTCTAGGCATTGAGATCTATAGAGATAGATCTTGTAGGCTTCTTGGATTGAGTCAGAGTACATACTTGGATGAGGTACTAAGGGGTTCAGTATGCAAGATTCCAAGAGGGGATTCATACCGATGAATCATGTGTTGACCCTGAGCAAGAAACAGTGTCACAAGACACTTGTTGAGCAAGGGCACATGAGTGGCATCCCTTATGCTTCGGCAATAGGATCCATCATGCAGTGTACTCGACCCGATGTGTCGTTTGCCCTAAGCGTGACAAGCCAGTTCCAACGAGACCCTGGTAAGGATCATTGGACCGCTGTCATAAGCATCCTTGAGTACTTAGGAAGAACTAAGGATGAATTCTTGGTTTATGGTGGAACTGATGTGTAATAGGTTACACAGGTGCCCGTTTTCCAAAACCTACCAAGATAAATCGCAGTATGGATACGTGTTTCTCCTGAACGGTGGCATCGTGAGTTGGAAAGGTTCCAAGCGCAGCACGATTGCTGATTCTACAACAAAGGGTTGGTCGCGTGGAGACGCAGACCGTAAAACTAGTGTCTGAGGTGTGATTGGTGGTCGCCCTGTGGAGACAAGAAGACGCCAAATGGGATTGGATCCCCACTGATGTTCCGACTGTGATATATATACATATATATACACTCAGACATGATCACCTAGAGATGGTGATATCAGGATATGTAAAGTGGCAGTCGAGGATAATGTTGCCAATCCTCTTACGAGACCCCTAGCACAGGTCTTACTTGAGCGTCATGTAATGTCAAATGGGGATTAGACACATTAATGGATGTTCCTAGTGTAGGAACAGTTTGATTAATGATTGTACCTAGTGCAAGTGGGAGTCTGTTGGAGATTGTGCCCTAGGGCCAATCATTTTATA